>CABFOW010006252.1:12764-26908 GCA_902141385.1 Timema californicum | reverse complement strand
CCCCCCCCCCCCACTTTCCCAGTAAAATACACATCCTCATTATTATAAAAGATATATTAAATATTATTTTAATATAATTTTCACAAAATACAAACTTATTTACGGTTTACTATTTTATTATCATTGTTTTATTGTTATTAATATGATCTATCAAAAAACTACATCTGCAGACCATATGATTTGACGTACAAATATAGGAAGGTTGTTTAAGTAATTTTATTAAACCTTGGATACCGTTTTTACTAGTAGATAAACCTAACATTACATATCTTTTAAGGTCAGTATTACATTTTATTATTTATGATAATCTAACCATTCTAAGAAATTTACGTCATTTACTTTCATCCAATCATGAACTCTTTGTCCTTCTGCTGTCTCATTCTACCAATGGTCTCACTATAAAAGGTGTAAAATGATGGAATTTAAAAAAATATGTTCACTGTTTCGACCACTTGCCTCTTTTTGAAATATTATTCAGCTGTGTTGAAAGCTTTTAAAAATAATGTATTTACTAGATACTAGTTCATCTGACAATTATGAGGTAGATATGGTTGTTTTTATTTAATGTAGCGTGTTTGTTGATAAATTTTAGAATTATTTAATTAAACTAGCAAACGATGTATAGCTTAATTTAGCTCTGATAAACCAAACACAACAACCTGTTACAGTTTACCAGATAATTATATATTTTCCCCCTCAATTTGGGGAATCGATCCTGGGGCTCTTAGTTCAATAAGATATGCCTCCGACAGAGCTAAAGTGTCGTAAATATAGTTTTCCTGTTTACTATTAGTCAGCAGGTGCTTTAACATAATATTGTAGTTATTATTTTAACCTATGAGTACACTTGTGATGATCTACAGAAATCTCTTGTTTTAAAGATATCTGGAAATCGCAATACACCCAAACAAAGAGTCGATGACACGTTATTAATAAGTTACCAAATGTGAGTGAGGGTCTTTAACTCTTAATAAGTTACCAAATGTGAGTGAGGGTCTTTTACTATTAATAAGTTACCAAATGTGAGTGAGGGTCTTTTACTCTTAATAAGTTACCAAATGTGAGTGAGGGTCTTTTACTCTTAATAAGTTACCAAATGTGAGTGAGGGTCTTTTACTCTTAATAAGTTACCAAATGTGAGTGAGGGTCTTTTACTCTTAATAAGCTCTAAGACTTTGGTGAATGTATTTAACTCGCAATTTACAAAAGGTTGTTTAGTGCCTTTAACTCGTAATAAAGTGCAAAATGTAGAATTTAAATTAAATGAATGCACAATATCGCGTGCATAGGGTGTGAGATACACTACGATGAATTAATTTCATTTAAGTTGGCCACAATTCTAAAATAAGCCTTTCCCTCCACGGAAACCATGTTCAATGTGCGTCTAATGCCTTTGACATTTCAGTGGCCGTTCAAGGAATTACTCTAACTATTTCCGTATTATTCAAATACCTTCAAATTGCGCTCATGATTTTAGGGTAGAAGAAGGTTATATGAAGAGGAAATATACCCTTAATTTGCGTAAATGGAAATTGATTTATTTTATAACTTTCTCTACACCCGATCAAGATTTGAGCCTTGAGCTCCCGTTATTGGCAGTCTAGTCTACTGCAACAATAGCACCTTAGACTATGTGGTCATTGAAGCAGGTGTTTATTTGTTCTACTTCTTAATACTCACCCTAGATATATGAATTTGATGTAGTTGAGAAAGGTATGATTTATAGTAGAGGTAATGTTATTTGCTTGGAGAATGAGTATAAGACTATTATTTAAGAAACCAACATCTTGGTACAACCAGTCGAGATTCGAACTCAAAACTAATTTGTGTCACTTCATAGCCAGATGATAAGTGATCTTTCAATTTGACTTTTTAGTTAATTGTGAAGCGATTTATTCTGGTAGCTCTAGAAATAGAAATAAATATTAAAAAACTCATATAGCCATAACCTAAATAAATTAATAAAAGTGGTAAAATAAACACTTATAGAACATTAAGTAATCGAGCTAAAGAGTATTTAAGCATCTATACTTTCTAAAATTTCTAGATGTACGCATATCTACTAAATACACGTGTTAGGGATGAGCTAGGTCATGTTTAGATTAAGGGTCCCCGTATTTACGTGGTGGTAGAGTGAAATACCATTTAGGAAAGGCATATATTTTTACCCCTGACTGAGATTTAAATCTCATTATCACCACCATTTATAGAGAGCAGTCTATTGCGATATTTATGCCTTAGAGCACTCAACTACCAAAGTGGTTTTAAATTTAAGTAAAATGTACATGAGCTAAAATTTAAAAAACACTAGTCTTACTCTTTATGAAATATACTAGGAATCTATTGGTATTTTTTTTAGCATTGAATGGCCATACAAACTCACAACCAATGGCTTAGCTCTGAAAACTCAAATATTCATGTTAAAACATTATAATAACCTGTCAAAGGCTGCGATTTAACCTTTTATAATTGTATTATTTTAACCAGATTTCCATTAAAATATACCAAGATGAATGTTACTTGTACTTGTCTCAGTTGTTATTAATATTATGATGGTAATTTCTTCCTTTTGGAAAATTTACTAGTGGTTCCCAAACTGTGGTACGCGTACCAGCAGTAGTACGTACAGTTAGTCCCGTTGTACCGTGAGAAGCCAAACAAAACAAACAAATTAAAGTAAGAAAAAGATGATTCTAATCAAATATTATAAATATATTTGGACCAAGTCCATTCAAAAGTAAAACAGATTTAAACAATGATTGGAGGAGTGTAAACACCTATTCAAACTCAGAGAGCAGCCAAGTCTGTGTTAATATATACCTGAGTGCCATTAAATATGTACCGAAATAGTAAGTAATCATCATTATCTTGGAAGTATTTCAAATTACGGAAATTAATGGGGCGTTACGTTAATAAAAAAATATGGGTACTGCTGATCTATATAATTGATTGATTGAGCTAGATCATGGACCACAAAAACAATTAGAAAAGTCAGAAATCTCGGATTTAAAATATCATTGATATTTTATTTACCAATACAATTTATTAGAAACCAATTTGTCACTATAGATATAATCATAGAATGTAAATTAACACCAAATTTAATCCTGTTAAGTGATTGGCAATTGTTTGAAAAAGGTTTTTACTTAAAAATAGATATATAATTTTTCATTTATTCTAATTAACGGTCCAACTTATACGCATGCATACTATTTACACTTAAATTATATCGATGACGTAGGTGAATTCTAAAATGAATGTAGCATATTATTTTCTGAAGGAGAATGGAGAACTAAGAACACTACTTTCTCTTTACACTAACATCCCACCACCAGAATACAAGGCCAACCGACTCCCTCGGTACAGTAACATCCCACCACCAGAATACAAGGCCAACAGACTCCCTCGGTACACTAACATCCCACCACCAGAATACAAGGCCAACAGACTCCCTCTCTATAGTAACATCCCACCACCAGAATACAAGGCCAACAGACTCCCTCGGTACAGTAACATCCCACCACCAGAATACAAGGCCAACAGACTCCCTCTGTACACTAACATCCCACCACCAGAATACAAGGCCAACAGACTCCCTCGGTACACTAACATCCCACCACCAGAATACAAGGCCAACAGACTCCCTCGGTACACTAACATCCCACCACCAGAATACAAGGCCAACAGACTCCCTCGGTACACTAACATCCCACCACCAGAATACAAGGCCAACAGACTCCCTCGGTACACTAACATCCCACCACCAGAATACAAGGCCAACAGACTCCCTCGGTACACTAACATCCCACCACCAGAATACAAGGCCAACAGACTCCCTCGGTACACTAACATCCCACCACCAGAATACAAGGCCAACAGACTCCCTCGGTACACTAACATCCCACCACCAGAATACAAGGCCAACAGACTCCCTCGGTACACTAACATCCCACCACCAGAATACAAGGCCAACAGACTCCCTCGGTACACTAACATCCCACCACCAGAATACAAGGCCAACAGACTCCCTCGGTACACTAACATCCCACCACCAGAATACAAGGCCAACAGACTCCCTCGGTACACTAACATCCCACCACCAGAATACAAGGCCAACAGACTCCCTCTGTACACTAACATCCCACCACCAGAATACAAGGCCAACAGACTCCCTCTGTACAGTAACATCCCACCACCAGAATACAAGGCAACACAGACTCCCTCTGTACAGTAACATACCACCACCAGAGTACAAGGCCAAATTAACTTGACAGTCGTACTAGGTGCCCACAGATTTGGTTGTGTTTTTATTCAATTAAAAAATTTATAATACATTTATTTTACTCACCGTGAATCAGATTTTCTCAAACAGATATAGTTGGTACTTTCTTTCCTTTCATAAACCAATAATAAGACTTCAAAAGTTAAACAAAATAAATATATATTAACACATATGTTCTATTTTAAAATAAACAAATTGATTATGGTGAAACCATTTATTATAAACAAATTAATACGTGAAATAGATATAGTCGAAAATAAGCACAGTAGTCTAAAAATACTTTTTTTACTAGCTTTTACCAAATTAATGCATTCAAATTGAGAATGTTTCTAATCTAGTCCTGAATGCTATTCATATCAGTGGCTTAGAATAGTCTAATATCAAGCTCAAATTTACACTTATTCATTTGCAATTGTATCACTGATTATACCTCCTGGATCTACTCTTGAAGTGGGTTCCAAATGTTAAGATACATCTTTAATTAATGCAGACTATAATACAGATTCACAATAAACTGTATTTATTTGATGTAAAATTGAAATAAAAAAATCCACAAACATATCAAATTATAGCCCATGTTATGGATAGAGTTTGTGCAAACTATCAAACTTACAAACGTGAAAAATATTCTGAATATTTCATATCTAGGTGGCTGCCTTGGTCAGCGAGAAGGTTTCAATATCAGTCAAGCCATATGGCTTAAAATACAATGTTTTGCTTCGTTTTCTGGAACAACTTCTCTGCTCTGTATAAACTTATACTTCTCTTTGTCTTTCACTTTCGAGTTCCCTTGATCATGTCAATAAGAAAGAGGATACTGAACTGCGAAACAACTTATCTCAAGACTCACTGCATAGCTTTTTTTTAAAGACAATTTAAGCATTTTTGCAGAGCTGTGAGATGAAGTTCCATGAAAATGAGCTATAGCTTTAGCTCTCCTCAAACAAATTTTCTTTGAGGAAAGCTAAAGCTATAGCCCTTTTTCATGGAACATCATATAACAGCTCTGCAAATATGCTTAAATTATCTTTTTTAAAAAAAGCTATGCTACATTTTCACACATTAACTTTTATTATAAAACTCAACTAGATTGTTGTTAAATAAAAAGAGCCCTGTTAGAATATTTAAACTTTATATTAATTCAAACCATATTTTGAAATAACACATCGAAGAATTTAATAGCGCGTTAGAGCTGAAAGTCTGTGCGGCTATTTCCTTATAACTGAGGAAGCCCCCTTAAATGATATATAGCTAATCTATAAATATTCCTAGAGTCAATTTAAACTTTCTGCAAAGGAAGTGTCTTTTCAAGAGGATAAGGCGTTACACTCATCTGGTCTTATTTGTCGGTGACACGAAGGTCTTGCTCTTAATTCCGTCTGGGTGTAGTGAGGGTAATTTTTTCTTAATACTTCCCCCCTCTCTGTGTCGACTCTACGAAACCTAGGGTACATTCCCTTTCAAATTGTACCTCCGTCACTCGTACCCCGTCTAATGTAATTAAAACGCATGCAGTCCGCTACGGGCATATAGACGAGCTGTAAGAGAGATAGGATGTGTGTGTATCCCAACTCTGGCGACCATTCACTCACTGATTACCTTTTGTCTGGGGCCGCATGAAGCCACGCATTATCCAGTGCGTGTCTCCATGCCTTGTCACGAGTACACACATGGTCCTCTTCCTTTGCACAAATCTGAAATCTCATCAAGCACAGAATCCCGCAATCCCACGTACAACTGAGAAACTTGGGAGAGGGGTGTTTTTTGCGGCGCAGACAGAAGCTCGCACACTTTTTGACTGGCATAATGATGCTCATTATCCAGACAAGGGTTAGGAGGGAAGGGGGGGGACGCAGTGAAATGAGTGGTGCACCCGGGAACATTTACTTTATTATATCCCGTGGCTACCACTAGCTCAGCCGCAATGTCTTTATTCGTCGCAGCTGTCCGTAACGAAGGGGATTCAAATTTAGCACAGACAAGTTCTTTGAAACGTGTGACTCATGGCAGACTTTCAGAGAGAAGATGTGATTAGACCTCTGGGGAAGACTCCATTATATATTTATATTAGGTTTATAAAAGAAAAAAATATTCTTCTGTAACATTATCTTTGCCTCTTTTTCAGAAAAGGAAATGGTTGTATTTAAATTAAGATAAATTATAAGCTTGTATAAATATATATAATATTTGTTAATCTGTGACACATTTATAAAATAAAATATGTATACTTTACATAAATGTAAAGGCCTATTTAGCATTATTATATCGGCAACCTTATTTCCAGTAGATGAATTTATTATTAAATTTATATAAAAATATGTGTATATAGGTCTATAAATATATGTATACGTATATAATAAATTTAAAAAATAGAAAATTACATAATGGTCTATGAAATATTATCATGATCTCATTTAAATAGATGAAATTATTTTACTTATAATAAAATAAAGTGTATACGTCTATATTTATAGGTATGTAGGGCCTTCATAAAATTAAATTAGATATAGGGCCTACACACGGCTAATATTTATTCTATAACTATAGTATTTATTAAAGTTGCTATTTTACAAGAAACATTAACCCTTCTTTTTCAAAATATGTAAATTATTCATATTAGGCATAAAAATATCTATATTTAAACAATTATAATTGAATCTAATAAGTGAGCTTAATTCTAGCTTTCATTCGTTGATGTTTACCAGAAGGTAGTCACCTACCTTTAAGAATCATTAATTATTATTATTAGCAGCGCATCTTACTACCCGTTCGGGTTATACGCACTTACGCTAATGTGTAATGGTAGGGTGATTGTGAGATGAAATGGAGGACCTACACTTTAACGTGGAATCCGAACCACTGTGGAGGCCTGGCATTCCTCACATTCACAAGATGTCTTGTCAGAGGTGAAGGAAGGGTTTGGTAATCAGATAAATCTGTGCCGGGACCAAGGATTGAACCCCGGCCGCCAGCACAGAAGTCTGACACCTTACCCCTAGACCGCCAGGTCACCTAATCATTGATTAAAATCCTTTTGATTTAGAATATTTAGTTCTCGTTTTAAACCAAAGTTTGTTTTTAGATAGCCAGTTAAAGAGATGATGTTAAAATATTGACAAATAAAACTTGGAAAATTACCATCACTGTACCAATCAAGGATTACAACATTCTCGATGAATGGCGAATAAGTGAGAATTAAATGAGGATAAGTTCCAAAAGCCTCAATCACAAAAGTTTATAATAAAATTAATAGATTCAGATGCAAATAATGTGATAGCTTACATCACTTGTAGAAAATTTCTAAATAATAAGAGTATTAGTTTTGGAAAACCCTATTTGGTCAATCTCTATATTTGAGGGTACGCTTTTAATTTAAAGTAAATAAACCCACTTCACTAAAGATTGGTATTAAACTTATGGTTACAAGGTTGACTCTAATTTACATAGGCCTAAATATAAATGCATGAGAACCCTAGTTGATATCTTAAGTATTTAATTACTAGCTTAGCTTAGTTTTGTAATTATGTAAGTAACTGTGTGAAATGTAGTTTTACAGCCTAGATGTATCTACAGTAGCCCCACGGCTTCTTTGGTGCTGACTGACAGCTCACAGCTGACAGCTGACAGTCAAAATTTAGGTATATATCTAAATGTTGACGGTTAGAAGTGACAGCTGCTAAACACATGTTTTTGCAGATCATATGTGTTCGGCGTAGGGATACATAATTTGGTCTGGTAGCTTTTCAAAGCTGTCAGTCAGCACCAAAGAAGCCATGAGGCTACTGTACATATGTGTGTGATGTGTGTGAACCATAGCACATTATGTGATAAACCTAATCCATGCCATAAAATACATTTAGAATGGAGTAGTTTATGTAGTCTGGTGAAGTCTACCAAAAGGAGTTGTCATGGATTACCTAATGTATATTTATTTCTCTTGAAACAATATAAAGTGTTTGATTAATTATTAGGATTGTAGGTATTATAATTTATGTGAGGCTCCAACATGCTATTAGTATGGACTTTAAGGAAGAATACAAAAATACATTAATTATACCAGTTCATAGAGGTGTAGGTAAGCTCTCAAAACATACGGTATCCTTTCCTCTTAGCACTATTAAAACATTAGTAATTTTTTCTTTTTTTTTACTTTACAGGTAGATAAAATATTGTGATCTCAATATAATCGAACTCAAGATTTTGATGAATGTCGACATTTCATGATCCCCTAAATCCGAAAAAGTGTTTTTGCAATGACGTCTCTGTCTATCTGTCCGTCTGTCTGTCTATCTGTCTGAACCTCAGTATAGAGTCTGAACTATCTTACTGATTGGGCTAAAACTTGCTATCTAGGGTTTTCATAAGGCTGACCCGAGGGATTTATGGAATTGGCTATCTAACCCTAAATTTAAGGGTGAGAAGAGAAAAAATAGATTTTGATCAAAATCGGCTCTAAATATTTGATTAAATTTCGTTTCTAGGCTTTTTATAAATATTTCAAACAAAATTATTACTCTCAATTTTTCGCCAAAATGACTTTAAGGCTTCCGTACTAATGTGTAAATTCTAAATTTTTATCATTTCTCCATAACTCATCGCAAATATGTAGGTCTATAAAAAATATATATTTTTTAAATATACAATATTTTAAACCAATAGTTTTCAAACTATATGTAAGTAGGCCTAGGTGTATTATTTAAAATTGCGAACAGTCAGGGTAAAGTATTACGACCGTCAAATAAATCTAGCCTGATATGTTTATGTACAAGTGTGTCGACATTTCATAGCGCCCGGAACTATAAAAAGCTGTTTTTGCAATACCGCCTGTTTGTGTGTCTACCTAACCCTAAAATCAAGAGTAGTTTACTTAACGGCAAAAGGATAAAATATCAATTTTCTCAAAATCTCCTCTAACGATTTAGATTAAAATCCGTATCTAGGCGTTGAGATTATAAACAAAATGGCTATGTTCATTTTACTATAAAAAATGAGTTTAGAGTAATTTAAAGACGTGGAAGTTTCCATATCTCTGCATATCATAATAAAGTTGTGGTGCTATTATAAAATACTTTTATTTGAATTTTATTTTTTATAAAACTAGCTTTCTGAGATATTGGCAAATATATTAATACAATTTTATAATCTTTTTACAGATTTATTGAATACATTTTAACGCAATCATTTCTATAATGCCACAGAGTAAGTAGATCTCTCAAAAAGTTTATGTTCTTTTTCTTTTAACCTTTTAGGGGAAATATTTGTACAGCAATGATCTCTCTCTTTCATTTAAGACTGGATGGTTAATATTTAATTAGTTGATTGGTCAAATTTTTATATGAGGAACATATTATTAATGCGATGACCTGAAGATGTGCAACCCTCCTAAAAACTTCAAAAATTTTAACAGAAATTTGAAATTTTAATACGAAGTGTTGTCCCCTTGTGGACCCAATATAGACCTTTTTATTGCTCCAAATACACAAATGAAGACTTTAATCCTTTAAAAATAATATTATAAAAATTAAAACCGGGAGTAAAAAATGTTTTACTTAAGTATAGCATAATTTTTATTCGGGTTTGCTAGTGTATTTATTATGGCGTTTCAATATATTAAGAGTTTTGAGCAAATATCTCAAGTGTTATTCAATGGAGCGAGAAAGTCCGTGTGGAGTTGGGTACTTTTTATTGAATTATGAAGTTTCATATTGTGGAGAAATGATAAATTCCACAAGGAAAGAGTCTAAATATTTGATGAACTAGCTCAAACTCTAAACGCCAGTGCTAATGTATTAAATAATATTAGCGTAGTTATTCCAAATAATTCTGTTTTATTTGATGTCGTGACACGCCAAAGGACTCTGTCTAGATCTTCTTGTAAGATTGAAGCGATGATAAATCGCTATGGCCCAAGCAATCTACGTTCTTATCGAATTTAAGGTCTCCAATTTATCTGAAAGCAACGAAACATTTATTTCGAGGCGGGAGAGTATTCTTAGTCGTTCGATTCGTCTGACCAATAGATACAGTGTATTGGTTGGCACTTCTCACTATGGGCTGTTGAGGCTGGGTCCGATTTAGATGGCTCTCACTTAAGGAAGTTTATGTAGGAATCTTCTTTCATCAACTTATCATTAAGTCTTGATCTTTTTTTAAAAAATACCATATTTTTTATTATTCAGTGTGATTTTTGGGCATCCCAAGTGGGCAGTAAAACTTGTAGTCCATTTCTATTTTTTTTAAAGACTCTGTCTTCCTTCCCATTACGTTTATACATATGTTTTAACTATGATAATATCGTCAGGATGAGTAAGGTATAATTTAGAAGAGATATGCCCGTTATTGCGACAAAGGAAAGTGGTGAACCAATTTGGAAAATCACCCTTAGTACACCAAACAAGCATTCGATCACCTATCTCCCAATAATCAGCAGTCTATACTATTGTTAATGTGACGACTTAGACCATGGAAAAACCGAAGCGGCTCGTAACCCTTTAACAAATATTTTCATTTTCTATAAAGAAATAAAATATTTCTACTCAAAGTGTACTTGAAGAAAATAGAAGATTACGCTTGATAAGAATAAATAATTTGCTAAAATGGTAATGTTTATAAATTATATCTTATTTTGATTACCGAATCAATATTAATAATAATTTGCTAAAATGGTGATGTTTATATATTATATCTTATTTTGATTACCGAGTCAATATTAATAATAATTTGCTAAAATGGTGATGTTTATATATTATTTCTTATTTTGATTACAGAATCAATATTAATAATAATTTGCTAAAATGGTGATGTTTATATATTATATCTTATTTTGATACCGAGTCAATATTAATAGTAATTTGCTAAAATGGTAATATTTATATATTATATCTTATTTAGATTACCGAGTCAATATTAATAATAATTTGCTAAAATGGTAATGTTTATATATTATATGTTATTTAGATTACCGAGTCAATATTAATAATAATTTGCTAAAATGGTAATGTTTATATATTATATCTTATTTAGATTACCGAGTCAATATTAATAATAATTTGCTAAAATGGTAATGTTTATATATTATATCTTATTTTGATTACCGAATCAATATTAATAATAATTTGCTAAAATGGTGATGTTTATATATTATATCTTATTTTGATTACCGAGTCAATATTAATAATAATTTGCTAAAATGGTGATGTTTATATATTATATCTTATTTTGATTACCGAATCAATATTAATAATAATTTGCTAAAATGGTGATGTTTATATATTATATCTTATTTTGATTACCGAGTCAATATTAATAATAATTTGCTAAAATGGTGATGTTTATATATTATATCTTATTTTGATTACCGAATCAATATTAATAATAATTTGCTAAAATGGTGATGTTTATATATTATATCTTATTTTGATTACCGAATCAATATTAATAATAATTTGCTAAAATGGTGATGTTTATATATTATATCTTATTTTGATTACCGAATCAATATTAATAATAATTTGCTAAAATGGTGATGTTTATATATTATATCTTATTTTGATTACCGAATCAATATTAATAATAATTTGCTAAAATGGTGATGTTTATATATTATATCTTATTTTGATTACCGAGTCAATATTAATAATAATTTGCTAAAATGGTGATGTTTATATATTATTTCTTATTTTGATTACCGAGTCAATATTAATAATAATTTGCTAAAATGGTGATGTTTATATATTATATCTTATTTAGATTACCGAGTCAATATTAATAATAATTTGCTAAAATGGTGATGTTTATATATTATATCTTATTTAGATTACCGAGTCAATATTAATAATAATTTGCTTAAATGGTGATGTTTATATATTATATCTTATTTAGATTACCGAGTCAATATTAATAATAATTTGCTAAAATGGAAATGTTTATATATTATATCTTATTTTGATACCGAGTCAATATTAATATTAATAATTTGCTAAAATGGTGATGTTTATATATTATATCTTATTTAGATTACCGAGTCAATATTAATAATAATTCTGCAATGAAATAATGGCCTTAAGTAATAAAGAAGAAAAATACCTATCTTGTAGAATCTATTACTTTCAGCATTTATTCTGCAGAAAACTTTTTTGACTATTTCAACTGCTAGAAACAATATAAAGTAGATTGCTAATTGTTTACAGTAGGCTTGCTGACCGAAATTGGTCTCTAACCTATTAGAACCCTTATCTCATTATTTGGCTAATCTTTCTCGAAAGTTCCTACAGTTTTAAACTTGTTTTATAAATATTGTGAACGATAGCTCTCTTCAGCCTAACCTACTAGAAAATAGTCCTTTCCAGGGAATAAATAAACTATAATTCCCAAACTATACTATTTCATTAAATAATAATAATAATTTCACTATGTTCTAGAGCTGCACATTATTCTGATACTGGAGTAGAGATGAGGATGGTAGTTTTTAGAGGGAATATAACCTTACAGGGAGCAAGCGGAGGAATATAACCTTACAGGGAGCAAGCGGAGGAATATTTTTGGAGAAATCACACTCAGTACAACCAGCTGGGATTCCAGCCCTGATCTTCTCAGTACAACCAGCTGGGATTCCAGCCCTGATCTTCTCAGTACAACCAGCTGGGATTCCAGCCCTGATCTTCTCAGTAAAACCAGCTGGGATTCCAGCCCTGATCTTCTCATTAGCGGTAAATTAGACTAAATGAGATTAACAACTGTTGGACCAAGTGCACACGGATGAGGGTTATTGAAAACAGGACATTAAATATTATCTTTCATTTCCGTGTCAACCATCCCCGTGGTGTAAGGGTCAGTCCACCCTACTACGAGTCTAGGGGTCCCTGGCTACACTCCCAGCTGGTACCCTGGGTTTTTTTCCCGAAAGAGGACCTTCCAAAACCGTCACCAGGGTTTGGTTGTATAGTCCTAAGTTATGTTTCTACTTGTTTAACACCCTCATACAATCAACCTCGTACTAACACCCTCATAATAAATATCACTCTCGTACTCACTATCAACCTCATACTCACTATCACCCTCTTACTATCACCCCCATAATCACTATCAACCTCATACTCACTATCACCCTCATACTATCACCCTCTTACTATCACCATCATAAAATCATTTACATAATCACTACCAACCTCATACTCACTATCACCCTCTTACTATCACACTCATAATCACTACCAACCTCATTCTCACTATCACCATCATACAATCACTCTCATAATCACGATCACACTCATACTCTACTACCAACCTCATTCTCACTATCACCATCATACAATCATTTACATAATCACTACCAACATCATTCTCACTATCACCATCATGATATCACCCTCATACTATCACCATCATGCAATCATTCACATACTCACTACCAACCTCATTCTCACTATCACCATCACTCCAGCGGGACCGAGAGTCTTCATAGAGAGGATGTACTATTAGTATATTGGAACGTTCCCTGGGCAATATATTTGCACCTTTTAATGTCTCCACAAACTGGAACACGAATGATGTAGCCCAGACGTGCAATATTGTTATTACTATTTGATTGTCTCATTGTGTTATTGTTTCTAAAGTGAGTCTCCATTCAATGTAAGTGAAGATGATGCTATGAAAGACCACTAGTTAGGAGATAGGAAGCCGTCTCTAAGCAGAGATAAATGCACGGTTTAACTTGATAGCCACTAAAGTCCAGCCTTCCTACTCCAGCCAGAGCTCTCAACGCTTGATTGACCTGAAGACTACTGCGGTCTCCCCTCAAAACGTCCCTGAGGCTGTGGTAGACCACTAGCAATCTGGCGAGCATAGCCTCCCCCCCCCCCCC
>CABFOW010006251.1:12407-33953 GCA_902141385.1 Timema californicum | reverse complement strand
CAGAGGTGAAGGAAGGGTTTGGTAATCAGATAAATCTTTGCCGGGACCTGGGATTGAACCCCGGCCGCCAGCATAGAAGTCCTAGTCTTATAAGTTATCATGTATAAATGTAAGTTATTCAACCTGTTCATGCAATAATAGTTCATCTTGTCAAGGTTAAGATACGCGGTAAAGAGCAAAATATGTTGTGATGATTATAAACTACTAGCTGTTGCCCGCGACTTGGGTAGCGTTTTCACTCTTTTTTTTTAAATTACTCGTGTGCCACCTATTGTAAAATCTGGAAACTGAGGGTAAAATTACTTAGGTTGTTATTCACAGGGGGTTATGACTATTTATTTTTTGTTCGTACTTATAGTACCTTTTTATATACTACATTAGAGGTTCTTCCTTCAGGTGCTAACACGACCAGACTGTTAGGTGAGCTCACTCCAAGCTTTCTAGGTCCAAGGGTTTGGGCTGGGCATTGATCTAATAAGAAATAAGGCAACTTTAAGGTGAAAATATAAATCCTCTTTATTCCCTGTCCTGTGGGAATTTCGGAAAATCCTGAAAATAGTTATGAGTGATTATAATTACCTAGCTACATGCAAAATTTGAATTCTCTAATAATTATAGTTACAGAAATAAGCCAACTTTAAAGCGAAAATATGAATCCTCTTTATTCCCTGTCCCGTGGGAATTTCAAAAAATCCGGCCTTATTCTTTGTCTACATCATAAAGGGAACCTCTGTGTAAAATTTCAGCTTTCTAGGTCCAAGGGTTTGGGCTGAGCATTGATGAGTCAGTCAGTGAGTTAGGACTTTACTTTATATATATATATATAGAGAGAGAGAGAGAGATTTCACTATACAGGATGTTCCCGGGTTTAAATAGGGGATCAAAAAATTATCTCAAAATGTCTTTTGGAGATTTGCTCATTTTAGCTGCCTTTTTACGCATACAGTAAAAAACTAAATCAAAACACGTTTATCTTTAGAGGTCCTTGGCAATGGCTTAATATTAATTTTCCTGGAAGATGGATTGGTCATGCTGGACCTGTAACTCGGCCTCTGCGTTCACCTGATTTAATGCCATTAGATTTTTTGTATGGGGAGCTCTCAAGTTAAAAGTGCAACAGTTGCACAATGTTGATCGCCACTCGTTCTGCCATTGATAGTTGTGATGATTGTCTCTGGGCTGGAGGACCTCAATTTGAACAAATTAAATAAAAAAATAAAATATTTCATTTAAAACCTACCTATTTAGTTTTTATATCGTTTTTATTTAGTTTTTTGATTGCTTTTTGAGCGAAAAGAAAGCAAAAACTAGCAACTCTCCAAAATACATCTTTAGTTAGTTTTATGATCCAATACCATTTCCCAAAGCTTAGTAGTTTAACCCGGGAATGACCTGCATGTCTTCAGTTCTCAAAACTAACATCATCTGTTAAATATTACCCAAGAGTGCGATTATAGGCTATCGAAGGTTTTATAAAGATGGTTTTTGGGTGTGACTTATTTCCTGGTCAGTATGATAATAATTAATAAGCATTTACTTTAACTTAAAAGAATTGTTATTAAAAATATATTAACATATTTTAGGAACATTGTGGGATTTACAACTGCCTAACAGCTTATTGACTTCATTCTAGTTTGGTTTAATTTGGGTTATCGAATCAAATAATATAAAATTTGAATTGATATAAATATTATTTAAATTTCTCAGGCCCCTACTATTTTACTAACACACCCACTGGGATTAAACAGATTACTATCAAATACTCTACTGGATTGAATGGTGAACATAATTTGGTTTATCCATGAAAATAACATTACATTATTTAATATTTTTAAATATTTGGATGATCATATCCTAAACATAACCATAAGATTTACCAACCCAACTATACATATGACATTTTAATTCTTGTTTTCTTATTCATACATGCCATGTGTACTCTATATAATATTATGAAATATTACTTGTCAGGTACTATTGGGAGTAGCTCTAGCGCTGTTACTAAATATGACTCTCAAGATTCAGACACATTGGCTCTAATGGAGCCAGACAATCAAGAGAAGGAAAATATTGAAAAACCTCTCAAAGATTCACTTAAAACTGAAGAAAATTGTGATTCATTACACAATCTAGATCACATTTACTGCTGTCCAGAATGTTCCAAGACTTTTTTGAAAAAGAATAACTTCAATCAGCACTTAGGTATGTTTTAATTTTAATTTTATATAATTTATATAATGTATATTTATATCAACAACAACTGTTTCCAGAATGTGGCCGGGTTAGTTTAGTTAAATGCCTCCATCTTCCTCTTTCCTTCCACCACTCTTCTTCCTTAAATTTCTTCCATTCTTCTCCTCTCACTTGAACACTTTCTGTTATCTGCTCTTCCCATCTCTCTCTTGGCCTCCCCTGCATTTTTTTAAATAATAACATTAATTCTAGCAGAGTTAGGCGAAAAATTTATTAAACAATTTTCGATTCTATGCACTGAGGTTGATCCTTACTCTCTGCATTTGAAGTCATTTTAATAAAGTATTCTTCATTCTTTCTTTGGGTGAATGTTATTAGTTCCTTAAAATCCATCATATGTATCTTAACTCTTAAGATGGAAATGTAGCTTGCAAATAAAAACAAAACTTATTACCTATTATAAAATTAAATATTCACAAAGGCTAAAAAAAACATGTTTCTCACTATACTATAATTTTGTGAATACACAAACTTTATACCTTCAGAGAACACACTTATACTCAACTTCAAATCACTCTTACCTCCTGTTTTCACACCACTTAACCCTGTTTCACAAAGGTACAAGTTTTTTCTTGACCATTGATCCCTAGTTGTTTCTAAGCTGGAAATGACAAGTGTGTTTTACTAAGCTACAGGAGTCAAGTGACTAGTGAAATACGGTCGAACGATACACGCTTTGGACCAAAGTAACAGGGGTGTAATTTAAAAAAACAAAACAACTGTCAAATTGTCAGTCATTTTCTTAGATTTCTTAAGGAAAGAAAGAACATTGTCTTTTACTACGCTACGGTTAACAGAATCACGGTTTAACATGTTTTGTAACAGAATTAATTTTTTTTAAATAAATATTTTTATTTTATTTCCGTTTTGGGCATGTTTCACAAAGATACCAATCTTGTCAAGTGAAAATTGACTGGTGTAGCCACAACAAGTTCGAGTAATTGCTGCTAAGAAAAGTTTGTGTTTTAGAAAATAAAACTAAATAATAAGTAAGGCTAAGATGTTTATGACATGTCATTTATTTATTCTATAATTAATTTTAATGTTGAGCAAGTAATAAACATTTTTACAGCAAGCTGAATTTAAAAAAATTGTCAATATCTTTAGGTTGATGAAACAGTGCCCGGGACCACATTTTTACCTAAACTGGTCCTAAACAAATTCTACAAAGATGGTTGGTCGTCAAAACTCATTAATGATCTTAAATATAGCTAAGTTGGCAAAAAGATTAAAATTGAGTTTTATAAAAATGTGGGGTGACCTGGCGGTCTAGAGGTAAGGTGTCAGACTTCTATGCTGGCGGCCGGGGTTCAATCCTTGGTCCCGGCACAGATTTATCTGATTACCAAACCCTTCCTTCACCTCTGACAAGACATCTTGTGAATGTGGGGAATGCCAGGCCTCCACCGTGGTTCGGATTCCACGTTAAACTGTAGGTCCTCCATTTCATCTCACAATCACTCTACCATTACACATTAGCGTAAGTGCTTATAACCCGAACGGGTAGTAAGACGCGGTGCTAATAATAATAATATAAAAATGTGTATAATATTTCAGGGACTCATTATGTGGACCAACAAAAGTTTATTTGCAGTGTCTGTGGTATTTCGTTTGCATGGAAATCCACCATGAACAAACACATGACAACAATCCACAGTGATTACCCATTACCAAAGCTAAGCTGTGAAACGTGTGGCAAGCAGTACTCCACTGCTACTCAAGTTCAGGTAGGCGTTGTTCTCCAACATTGGCTTATATCAAAGATGTACTAAAGTCTTTATTTGACTGAGTATTTGTAACATTTTACATTCTACTTTAAGGTAGTGTGTCCCAATCTTTCGCCAGTTGTGTACACCTTTTGAGGCCATGATATACACAATGTAATCCTTCCAGCGCCTTATAAATTAAAAGAAACTAATATCTGCTATCTTATAAAATATAAACATTCACATCAAACTTAAGTAGGTTTTAAAGTTGACCTCGGTGGTCTTGGAGTAAAATACTCGCCTTATGACCCGATATTCTTGGGCTCAAACCCAGCCAGGGTCGACAGAATTTTCCTGAGCGATAAAAATATGTAGCACAGCTTCCTTCAAAGGGGAAGTAAAGCCTTCAATCCCATGTTGATTGTGGCATATAAAAAAATCCTGGAAGTTATTTAAAAATATATTTCCAGGCAAAATTGGTAGGTCCTCTCGCTCTTGCTCATAGAAATTCTTGTGTGCTAAAATAATCAGTTGATTCAGAAAGTGCATGTTAAATACCTCAAATAAATGAAAAGGGAATATAAAAAAAGTGGTTTTTAAGGAATTAGCTAAACAAATCTGTGGCAGAGAGAAAGAAAGCCTTATAAAAGTCCTTTTAATTATGTAAAAATTGGCATTAATTGGTTCATCTGACTTGATTACTTCTTTAGGTTAATGCTGGTACTTTTTCTTTAAATCTACCTTTCTCATCATGTCATTTTAATCACTTAATATAAGCTGTGAATACTATAGCACACTAAGACAAAGATATAAGAAAATAATCAAATAAGGATAATATTTATAACAAACCAAGGTTTCGCCAAGTTCATAAATTTCTAATGGAATCACGCTTTTTAGTAGGGAAATAGCTAAAAGATGAATATAGAAGTAATTTCAATGAGAGCCACTTCAGTAGTTGCATGATATATGGTGTTACTCTTGCAAGACACTGGGTTGCTGATGACGGGAAAGATGTGGGTTTGAATCTCGGTCGGATGTACTAAAGGTATTCTCCCTTCATGCATTGGTGTGTACATTTTCTCTAACTTATAGACTTCCTCATCTCATTTGCCTGAACAGCTAGTAAGGCATGGTCAAAGAAAACACAATAATGATGTCATTATATAATTTTATTACTTCTCCACTTTTGAGATTCATTTTATTTTATTCAACAAAACACAAAACAAACAAGAAACTCATAATTGGACATTTAATTATTTCAGGATCATGTTAGAAGGGATCATAATAAAGAAAGACCTCATATGTGCAAGACATGTAACAAGACTTTTTACAAGAAATGTGATCTTAAAATTCATGAAAGGTAAGACTTATCAATTTTTTTTTAAAAAATGACATCAAGGGTAAACTTTATATTTGTTAATCAAGCTTTATTCCACTTGATTATATTTTTGTGTTGCATTCTTTTATCTTACAACTTTTTGTTGGTTATTACAACAACAAAAATCCACAAACTTGATTTAAACGCCAATGGTTAAATGTAGCACCCACTTTGGTGGCCGCATGGTCTAACGTGACACTATCACAGACTAGACTGCTGATGACTGAGAGATTGGGGCTCAACCCTGGTTGGGTGTACTGAGGGTGGTTTTTCCTAAATGGTTTTCCACTCTCCCTCCGCTCCAATGCGGGTACACTTCCTATAAATTCAACCTTTCTATTCCCTAACACATTAGCATAATTAGTACATAAGCGTATAACCTAGTAAGATGCTGTGCTAGTATTATATTAAATGTAAGTGCCCCAACATAAATAATTTTAAAAATTCAATTGATTATTACATCCACATCTTTCTATTTTAAAAATTGTTTAAAAAGCTAAAAATACTTATAATATGAAAGGAGTGCACTCATTAATAGGTTTATTTTATTATTCTAGAACACATACTCAGGAGCGGCCCTACATCTGTGAGACTTGTGGCAAAAGATTCTATCACGTATCCCATATGATCCGCCATGAGCGTGTCCATACTGGGTTGAAGCCCTACAGCTGTGATGACTGTGGTCGACAATTCACTCAATCCAGCTCACTTAAATACCACAGGCAATATATTTTACATTTCCAAATCATTTCTATTTTGCGATAGTGAATAAAACCTTCATCCCATCCTACATACAGTAAGAATCCTAAGAGTTTTAGTGATAGGGAAAGATAGTTAATTGAGATCTCGACTTGATACACTATGCTTAAAATATTACACCTTTTGAAAGTTTTGACCGAAATGACACAACACATAAATTTGTCCGTAATACAATTAAAAATGGAAAATATAAAACATGATATGGTCATCTTATTTAAATTTCAACATTATTCAGGGCCGCCTGTTGGACTGGCTTACTCATCTTTGACCAGGAAGGTTTCATTCATGAACAATATGTGTGATTTTCCCAATAGGTGTCTCTAAGTGTAATGTCCCCATGGTACAAGAAAATAATGGTGAATTTGCTTAAAGTTCGACTTCCTCTTTAAATCAAAACTAATTGCGGACAACCCTAATGGTCAGTTAGAAGTACATAATTGTAAAAACATTAAAATTTGGTGTCTTTGACTAACTAGGGTATACTTCTTAGAATATTATTAATTTTGTATTTGTGATGCTGCATAAATTGCTATGAGTAATAACTGATTTATTAAATATATATATATATTAACTAATGAATGTTAAGACTGCTTAATAAAAGAGAAAATAGACTTATTATTTCATACTATTGCCTTTTATTCGTGAAGACTGAGGTTCAACTTTAGGTGAACTATGAGTCTTTGTTCTGGTGGTCAGAGCTACTGACTATAGATTCAGAGGTTCAAGGTTCGATCACTGCTTCCATAATTTATCTGGGAAGCAGTGGGTCTGGAATGTAGTTTGACTCAGCCTCATGAGAACAGATCAGGAGTTCTTTGAATAATGAAGTAGCATAGCCAGTTTAGAAAACTGAGAATAATGACTGGAGTGTCCATTGTGCTGACCACATGGCACCCTCTATCAGCAAATGTTGGCACTATCATTGCTAACGGCAGTGGCCACTTGGTATAGATTGCTTCTTAGCTAACATCGTGGAGGTTTTTTTTTTCGGGGTTGCTTGTCTATATTGGGATAGCCACATTGGTTCACTTTTTTTGAAGCTTCCTCTTAGCTTTTTTCCTCATCCTTTTCCTCGCTATATAGAGATTTTAATAGCCTTTATATTCAACATTTCAAGTCAAGACAAAGGTTTGCAACTCTACTATTGTCAAAGCCTGTTCACTAATTAATCTCAACCTATCTACACTCCATTTACCCTTGAAGGTGGCATTATTGCCTTTTTGGATTACACTGACCCTGTATGATAAGCTGAGCCATAGTGGAACCATGAAAGGTAAGCTTGCTATCCTTTCAGGATGAACACTACCTACATAATTGATTTATATTTGTATACTTATTTTGCGTTACACCCACCCTCTAAAAATCTTCACAACTATGTATAATACTCATGGGCCTCACAAATTTAACACAGTCATATTCTGATTGCATCCACTAATTCTAGAGTCCTTAATTTGTGATAAATAATAATAATAATAATAATAATAATAATAATTGGATTTCCTTGAATAAAAAGTTTTATTCAAATATAAAAATTTGGCAAGCAAAATATTTCCTCTTCTAAATATGGCTAAAATAACTATTCTTTAGGAGTTTTCTTTAAGTCACACAATTATTGTAATATTAAAAGTCAGTTCAGAGAGACATTTTACTTCTTTCAACACTGGTTGAGGTAAATAAATTTTCTGGCTTGAGAATTTTGATTGGTTATAGGAATATAAAGAAGACAAAATTGTAACTGTACAGTCACTACTTTTCCTGGAAATCTCAGGCAAAATGAAAATAATTAGAGCTTTTGCAACTGAGTAAAAGTATATTTTATTTTGATAGCTAATTCTTATTTTAATCAACAAAATAAATATAGCTCATTTATAAATAAAAGTGGGTCGATTTTGTGTTTTAGGATACAATTTTGTTTTATTCTGCATGTGTATAATACAGTAAAAAATGCTACAATAAACTTAAAATATATTTTTATATCTATTATTTATCAAGTAAAATTATGTAAAACCCATCTTGCAAAATTTTGGTGTCTTAACTAATACATTTACGAAATACATTCACTGCATCTAGTTTGACCAAATATTTTCTCAACTCATTTGGCATGTGTACCTACATATATATCCATGACAAATTGCCACCATACTAAAAATAGATGACAAATAGAATGGTTATGGGGTGGGTATAGTTTGGTTGTATTTGCCACATCACTATGAGGGATAACATCAACAGCCTCATGCAGCCACATTCCCCTAATACTTCAAGCGTTGTTGTTGATCATTATTTGTCATTTATGCAAATATAGAAACAGAGAGTTCTTATTGGTGACATTAATTATTTTGAGTAGTTTTAAAGCCTGCATGTTGATATTTTTGAACAGTGCCAGCTCTAGTACAAAAAGCAACATTTTTATATTTCACTAATTTACATCAAAGCCATAATACTTTTTAAATGTAGCATAATATCAACTACCTTTTGTCTAATTGATCAGCTAATACAGTTTTTTAAATAAAGTAAGCTATATCAAATATATTTTATCATATGGTGCATATTGTATTCCAGCAATATAGTTTTACAAATAAATTACAGTTAATATTAATTTTTATTTCTGCTATGACCTTTTTTCTTTACATAGATTAGATATTGATTCATTCTATTAACCCTTAAACTCTCAGAGCGTCAATCTATCGACACGCCAAGTAGCGGCTACGAAACTCACACGGCCGACCCATCAGCGCCAGCCAAATCTAGTCTTTTAGTTATATTTATTATTACTAGATGTCACCACAAGGACTATATCATAAATATGAAGATCTAGTTAGTATTTTCTTCAACAGAAAGAACTGTAATGTTTATGAAAATATTTTTTTTAACAAATGAAATTTGTTATTCTCACATGTTTACAGCGTGGCACGATTAAGTTTCTGGCTTCCGTGTTTCTCCTTATTTAATGTGTATTGTGTGTTTTGAAGTTGGTATTTTACTTTCATTCTAAAGTTTATTTGTTATTTTGTACTTATTTTCTTCATAGTTATTTTTATTGGAAGTTCTAGGCCTAAGTGTTAGAACAATATTTTGATTTGATTTTTATCTTGGCAATGGCTGGTACAAGCTTAGGCTTAATGACTCTGTTATATTAGATTATTTAGACAGTATTGATAGTGAGAGTGACTTTGTGCCTGAAAGTGACTTTGATACCACTAGTGATGACAGTAACCCAAATCTTACGACTTCGTGGAGAGTGTTTTCCCAAACACAGGCACACACTTCAAAATTGTAAGTACTGTCCCGTATACATGATTTTACAAAAAAGTCCTATAGTTTAGAATCGGACAAACCTACAAACACCAAACTTATATAAAATTTTATAGAAATAAATGTTCTCTCTTGCAGGATGACTGATAAAGAAGGAAGATGAGAAAAAAATATTTTTTTAAACTCTGAATAATACATTTTGATTCAAGTTTTTAATATTTTTTTTCTCAATATCTAAAGTCAAATTATTTATGATTTATTTTTTAAAGCTCCAATGTTTATTGTATAGGTATGATTTTTTTCCATTTGTGTACATTGAAAACTTTTTCAACGGAAATTTTTAAAATGTTAAGAGATAAATATGTGAGAATTAGCCCAAGTTTTTTTTGGATAAGTCAAGTAAAAATATGTTGAGTGCAGAAGGGTTAATATAACAAAATATATTTACAATCACATTTTACTAAATGTTACAATTATCTTGATAAATTTTTAATTTTGTTATTTCATGTTCTTTCTTTAGGCAAAGGCATCCCCATTGTTATGAACTTCCTGGTGTGAAAGGTATGGGAAAACCTTCAGCTCCTGCAACTGTGACATCTGGTACTGCCTAATATAGTATTTACATGATGACTCAACTTTATATCAAATTATTGTAAAATCTCTTTTTAAATCAATTCTTAAGATTTATCTATAAACTATTTTAATTAGTTTTAATTTATGAAAATGCTGCCTTCAAAAGAGTTTATTTTATAAATGGTTAAGTTTGTTTAGATCATTTGCTAACTACAGTGAAATCTCTTTAGTACATACACCTTCCGGGAAAAAATAAAAAGTTTATTATTTGGAAAAATAATTTAAAAATGTTTAAAAATCATACTTCTTGAACACAGTTTAATCTATATGAGCCTCTATACTGTGGATATTAACTAAAATAATATACATAATTACTGCACTGTGCAGTATTGTAGGCGGGATGACTAGTAAAATAACATTGTATGCATGTAGCATACTATTAATGACCTTTATGACTAAAAGTAAAGAAAATAAATTAAATTATTTAATTGTGTCTCATTCGAAACTTTTCCAGCCAACCAACAGAAGCCTTAAAGTCACTTAACACTTCAATTAACACTTACTCTTTAGCAATTTCCAATGCCTTTTCATGAATTATTGTCTCAGACAAAGGAATGTTATTGGCTCTAGCGCAACAAAACCATTCAAATGTCACATTATCAACAGCTTGTCCTTGCATTTTCAGAAATGGTTTTAATTTTTGGCCCAACATTTCAAATTTTCGTTTTTATTCTTCAGAATATCACCGATTTGGGTTTTCCAAACATCAAATTTAGTTGCCAAATCACAAACACTTAACTTTTATTTCTCACTCACTTTCACAACTTCTATTTTGTCTTTCAAAGTTAAACACTTACGTTTTTGAGATATTCTAAGAATCGACAAAAGTACCTCTTTAATAAAATTACAACTGAAAATATTCACAAGTGTATTCACTAATAGTGCACACATACAGACTAAAAATTTTGAACAACCCCAGCTAATGACTCAGAAGGAGTGGAAGCTATGACCTTGAAATACCCAAGTCATTTCTGTGTAGGCTATTTTAAAAACTTCAACTAGCGGAGGAAGGCAGAACTGATCACACCTCATTCGAGACAGTGACATTCCTAACATTCCTACAGCAATATATATGAACTGGTGTTTTCAATTTTTGTCTTCTTTTTAGAGATTAAGCTGTCATCCCAAACAGCGTCTTCAGGTATAGCAGGTTGCATCATTCGAAGTACAGTCTCCTGGTGACGTTGGTGGCTAGACACCGGTCCCGTGGGTCTAGTGGGTGGGGGTAAGGAAGGGAGATGGGAGAGAAAACGTATGCTGGTTGTGGGGTGGCTAGGACTTGCAAATGATAGCCCTTCAGGGCTTAAAGGGGAAATTGGGGTAGGGGGAGGTCGGGTGGTTGGTGAGAGGAGAAGACTAGAAGAGGAAATAGCTACCCCAGGGGTAGAGAATTTTGAAGGTGTTGGGGTGGAATGGGGGCGTCTGGGGGTTCAGGGTTGACCGTCAGGGTGGTAAGAGAGGGGCCCCTCATGTGGAGTGTTGTTTGACCGGTGATGTGATCTTCAGGGTTTTGCTTCGGTGGGCTTTGCCGGAGCTGCAGGTGTATACCATCTCGTGGAACTGCCGACGATTAGGACCCGCCTATGGTGAGAGTTGAGAGGTATAAGGAGGAAGTCCCGGCAACACGGGTGTCGTGGTGGGAGGTAGGAAGTAGTCCCGGCAACGTGAGTCGCGGTGGAAGGTAGGAACGGTGAAAGGAGTCCCAAAAAAAAATTGCTCTTTTAAAAAAATAACACTTTATTTGCTCTTTTGTAACGGTGGTTCGCTAGGGTGGGTCACCACTGAATCTGCTTTAGAATTCACCGTGTTATATACCCTTCGCTGCTGCCTGGCCTTGTCCAATAAGAGAAAGGAGAGCTTCCCATTGGTTCTGGAAAACATTAGTGATAATGGCCGCCAAGTGAGCCAATAGGAAGGGGAGTTCTCCGAAGTCCGAAGTCAAATGGCATACTCTGATGCTCCCTGAAAGGGAGCACAAGAGCAAGTTCCAACACGTACCGACCAATTGGTCACACCGTGTGGTTCGCAAAAAAAAAAGGGTTGTCGCGTTTTGCNTCTCGCTTATCCGAGCAGGGCTTTGGGACGTCGACGGCACCCACCAGGGTTGATGACGTAGTTCCCAAGCCCCTGGATAAGAGGATTGGTGGCACTGGGAAGTCTGGCGTAGAAAGACTGTGCTAGTCCCCGGAAGTGGTCCTTGATGGTGGGCATATCCAGGTCGCGATGCAGAGTCTCATTCCGGACATACCAAGGTGCGCCCACAATAATCCTCAGACACACGCTCTGGAATGCCTGCATCCTCATATACGTGTCCGCCAGTTTGCCCCAGGCGGGACACGCATAGTCGAGGATCGGTCTGAGCAACTGCTTGTACAGCGTCAGACCGTTCCTTGTGGACAGGGCGCTACGCCTGTTAAGCAGTGGGCCTAGGATTCCCAGCCTTTGCCTCGCCTTGTTGAGTCTCATTGCAGTGTCGTCTCCAGGTCAGTTTGGTGTCCAGCCTAAGTCCCAGGTACTTAACACTGTCCGCCCATCTGATCTGTTTTCCGAACTGTCGGAGTGGGGCCGGCCTGTAGAACTTTCTTTTCTATGTGAAGAGCATTGCAGTGCTCTTCTCCCCGTTAATACTCGTTCTCCAGGTAGTCAGCCATCCCTCCAACTGCGTCAGGTGCGTCTGGAGTTGCCTCTCCACCAGCTGCCCTCGCCACGAATCCGCTACTAGAGCCGTGTCGTCCGCATATAGTGCCATCTCGGTGCCTGGGGATTTTGGAATATCATTCACATACAGACTGAACAGACTGTAGAGCACCAGGCCCACCATGGAACCCTGCGGCACTCCAGCCCGGATGCTTCTGACTTGGGAGGTGGCATTCCCAAAGGGAGTGGAGAAGGTGCAGTAGGAAAGATAAGATTGAACAACCTTAACTAGTTAGAAGGGCAGGCTCAGGGAGAGGAGTTTGAAAAGGAGACCTTTGTGCCAAACACGGTCGAAGCCTTTACCACGTCGAGAAAGACAGCACCAGTCAGCCTGTTGATGTTGAAGTTTTTCGTGACCTGCTCCACGAGCCAGACAAGTTGGTGGGACGTAGCGTGTCCTGCCCGAAAGCCGAACTGCTCATCCACCAAGATGCCCACCTCGCGAACATGTCGGGTCAGTCTCGCCAGTAGTAGTCTCTCGAACAACTTTCCCAGGCAGTCGAGCAAGCTGATTGGTTGGTAGGATGAAGCTAGGGCCGGGTCCTTGCCCGGTTTATGAAAGCAGAGGACGGCTTCCAGAGCTTGGGGAAGTGACTCAGGAAGAGGACGGCGTTGAATAACTCCATGAGGAAGTTAATCGTCTCTAAGGGCAGCTTTCTGAGGACCGCGTTACTGATACCGTCGGATCCGGGGGCCTTGTTTAATCTCAGAGCGGTTATCGCCCGCGACATTTCTGTCACCTCAGTGGGTTCAGGTTCTTCCAAGGGTCTGTACAAGACCGCACCGATGACCTGAGCCACATGCGCAACGTGCACCGGGTCTGACCGGTTGTCAGTCATTACAAATTGCGCCTCTTAAGTGCTCAGTGAGAGCATCGGCCTTCTCCTGGTCAGAGTTGGCCAACCTGTATCGACCCCCAATAGTCGGCCTTGGTGCGGGGACCCGCATCAAGTTCCTCGTCATTTGCCACAGGGACCTGTCCTGCATGTACAGGCTCTCAATCTGTTCCTCCCAGACACTGTTCCGGTATTCTCGGACCATCTCCCGAACCGCATGGACTTTGCGGCTCCAGTTGGCCTTGTCCACCGGGTCCCTCGAGATTTGCCAAGCCTGCCTCAGCCGATTTTTCTCCCGAACGTGCCTGAGGATAGAATCGGGCAAAGAAGCCTGTAGCGCCCTCCTAGGGCGGTGCCTAGGTGTCGAAGCTTCGAGCGACCCCTTGATGGCGGAAGTTATGAACTCCGCAGCAAATCGATCTCCGCTGCTGTTCGAAAGGTAGAGGTGGGTCCCAGCCTCCCTCGCAACACATTCGTAAACCTGTCCCAGTCAGTGCAGTTTATGTCGGGTTTTTCGGGGTGGTCTCTGAAGGACACCACGTGTCCCAGGTTCTCAAGAACGGGGTTGTGATCCGATTCCAGCTCAGCTAGAGACTTCAGCACCAACCGAGCTCTGATCCCTCTGGAGACAACGAACTTTAGGACGTCCAGGAGACAGCCGGGGTTGAAAGGGAAGTGGGTAGGGTTCGGAGGGCCGGAAGCCACCAGGCCGTGTAGATCTATGATGTCGCGGAGCAATCCGCCGCTAGCGCACATAATCCTAGAGCCCCATGAAGGGTGCTTAGCGTTGAAGTCACCACCGATTAAAACAGGTGTGGTACCTCGAAGCAGCACCTCCATGTCAGCCCCCGTAACCCGGTCGAACCGGCGGTAGGGAGGGAAGTAGATGGAAATGATACGCTAGAGAACATGGATTGTGGGGCGGTCCAGCTTGTAGGGAGGGTGGTTGTAGCGGCCGGGGCAAGTGCGGAGGAAAGATACAAGGGCCGACTGAACAGTGAGGCACAACAAAGCATGGATATGCGTCCCTAGCAGTGTCCATTTTCGTTATTGAGAAAGTCCGTTATTGGGAAGTTGTTTGACCTTAAGAGGCCATGTTATTTTGCTGGGAAAATTCAAACCATTTTCTCTATTCATAGGTGTCTGTTAATAGAGATCTCACTGTATATTTTTTCAATATTTCTATATAGTTGCTTTTGAGAAGAAAAAGATTATTTCTCGGTTTATATTAGTTTATTATAGAGAGGTTACGCTTCTTGTTTTTACTTATGCTCTATTCCTTTATTTAATTTCAACCTTTTTACTGATTCTTACACATACAATATTTCTGAGTTGGACATATAACTCATTAAGGAAAACCTCTTTTCGCTTTATGAGGAAATTGCATTATATTTGGAATAAGGTACAGGTAAGGTGGATAGAAACATATAAAAGGGACGAACATAATATTGCTTTTACAATGAAAAGAAGAACACAGTTCACACTTTACATTGTTGCCAATGGACAAAGAGGTAATGGCTGCTTCTTAAAGAAAATTGATCGTCACCGTCCAATTCCTCAACCGAAGTTTCATTCTATTTGAACTTATCAGGGAGGAGTGTGAAATGTACTACGCGACTTCTTAAAAGAGGAAACCAAAGAAACACAAAAGGGAGAAAATGGAAAATTGTAAAGAATTATAGAACACACAGATAGGATATATGTTTCTATCCACCTTACCTGTACCTTCTTCCAAATATAATGCAATTGCCTCATAAAGCGAAAAGAGGTTTTCCTTATTGAGATATATTAATTATTCTCATCCAATGTTCTTTTCCTGTGTTTGTCCTTTATGTTTTACCTTTTACATGTTCCTATCTATGTATCCTATTATTCTTTACAATTTTCCATTTTCTCCCTTTTGTGTTTTTTGTTTCCTCATTTAGGAATTTGCGTTGTGCGTTTCACACTCTTCCCTGATGAGTTCCAATAGAATGAAACCTAGGTCGGGGGATTGGGCGGTGACGATTTATTTTCTTTAAGAGGCAACCATTACCTCTTTGTCCATTGGCAGCACTGTAAAGTGTTAACTGTGTTCTTTTCATTGTATAAGCCATATTGTGTTCGTCCCTTTTATATGTTTTTATCCACCTTTCCTATACCTTCTTCCAAATATAATGAGTTGGACATATAAAAGTTTTCTATTGAAAATTGTCGATAGTTGATTTAACAAGTAATTTTCACCTCTAAAAATGTATTTAACCTTAGAGTTTAACAACACAATTAGGTAAGCTTTCATATTAATCTTTCACACTGAGTTAAAGATGAATGTTGAAGTTGAAGTTTTATTTTGTAAAGAATTACAGTAATGGGAAGTTTTAATTTAACAAGCTTTTGTTATATTTTAACTTATGGTTCAAGTATGTAAATTCAATATAAAATGTTAGGTAAATAGTTTGATCACTGAGGTTGTCTTTTTTTTATTTAAAAACAATAAATTAATCTTTTGTTTACATCTAATTTACAAAGAACATGGACTATATAGATTCTCAAAAAAATACACTTTAATTAGCTTATTTTCTATTTCAAAATACCATTAATATTTCTAGCCTACAAATTACAATCATCTGATCAGGATTATCAACCACAATGAAACTCAACTGTTGTAAAAAAAATCAATCATTATGCCTAAACATTTGAAACTGTTGCACATATTTTTTATCATCTCTGGTCTAACAAAGTATAGTCAATCCCACTTTTAGGTTGTCACCACTTATGTTAGTTTGCAGCAGACATTTTTTTTGTAACAAACAAATACAATAATTTTTATGTGCTCTAAAAGTACTATTTCTGAGTGTTTTAACAGTCCAAGATTTATGTAGGCCCTCACCCACTTCCCTTTATTCAACACAATTTGGATTAATCTCTATTATCATTTTAAAAAATTGGGTTAAAAAATGTTAATAATATGTTGAAGGGATGCACTATCTCCATTAGATTGTTTATTATGACAGTTCTTAGTAAGTTCATTAATTAATTTACAAAGCAAAACTAAAATATAAATTGAGCTGGATTTTTTTCATTTAAAAAAATCCGTTGAAAGTTAATTTTATAAATTAAACCTACTAGTCTTTGTGTGCAAATATATGAAATATATATCTCAATCTCAGGGCTTGTTTCCATATGACTAAAATAATTGTTTTCAAAATGGTTTACATGTTTTTTTATGCCAAGAAGATTTTCTTTTGTTGCAAATTTACATGTGTTATAACCTGGCATACTTGGTTTGGCAATATGCAATAAACATAATTAATATTTACTATAAACTGTACACATCCCTTAAATTTAGCACAATTTTCTTTGTTTTATGTTAAATATTTTCATTACCTTATTTTTAACAGGAGTAAATAGAATAAAATCCTAATTTACAGAGCTTGTTTTAAATCGGCTTCAATAGTTTTGAGATCACTTCCAAACAGATTGGAGTATTCTTGCATTGGAGCACTTTCCTCACAACAATTACCAAACAACTGAAATTTGTCCCATAACAACATACAAACACAATTGTATAAATAAATGAAGCAACAGAATTTTTTGTTTTTAAATTATGTTCTTATAGCTCAAAATGTGAAAAGAGGATTTATTTAAAGAGATATATTGTATATTCGCATCCCATGTCCATTTCCTGTGTTTGTCCTTTATGTTATTGGTTCCATTTAAATGTTCATATCTAAGTGTTTATTATTCCATACAATTTAAAATTTTTACCCTTTTGTGTATTTTGGGTTCCTCTCTTAGGAAGTTTACTTTCGCGTTTCACACTCCCTTCTAATGAGTTCAAATAGAATGAAACCTAGGTTTGGGGTTTGGACAGTGACTGTTGATTTTCTTCTAGAGGCAACCCTTATCTCTTAGTCCAGTGGCAGCAATGTAAAGTTAGAACTGTGTTTTTCTTTTCAATGTAAAAGCCATATTGTATTCATTCCCTTTTATATCTTTTTATTCACCTTTGATTTTTTCAAATATAACAAAATACTTGAAAAATCAAAAAGGAATTTTTCTTGAAGATACATATTAGTTTTTTTTAGACTTTTTGTCGTCTTAATAGATACATTGAAAGATTGCACACTTTCAAAAGGAAAGTCTTGAAGCTCACTGAGCAAGCAACTCAAAATAATTTATCTGTACTAGAGTGGTCTTGAGAAATGACTGTATATCCAAAGAACATTAAACATGCCCAGTGTACTTCCACCAAACAACCTTGTCCTTAGATTGTCATTAATAATCTTGATAGGGATTATAGTGACTAAAAATCTCCGAAATAGTACTGAGTATGTGATAAAACCATTTAAAAATAATTATGCTATTATTAATTTACATCCATCCTTAATAACAGTTTATATCAAAAATCGCTTTTTCAAATCTTTTTTCTATAAGGAAAACTTTCAAGGAAGCCAAGCAAATTTTAATATATTATTTAAATCACTTCCACTAGATGTGACAGAAATTTTAAATTGGCAACACATACATTTTTAATAAAGTTTTATTTGAAACAAAAAAATTACTATTTAGTAATGAATAATTTTTAGTTTTTATATCAAAATACTTTCTTTAAATCTTAATTCTGTCTTTAAAAAATGAGTTAAGTATATAATTCGTATCCTTTTCAGGTTGGAGGGCTTTAAAGAGTATTCATATTTCATTTGGGAAAAACAGCAAATTTGTTGAAATATAATTTGACAAGTTACCAAATGTAAGTTTGATCAAATTAATTAGTGCCTAATGGCTTGGAAATGTATAATAAAACAGTGTAGAAACATTCCAATGACGTAAAGCCCTTCACTAACAATTACTTTACATCATTGTACAGTGTTTCTGCATTTTCTTATACAAATGTAAGTTTAGATATTGTCTTAATTGCAAAAAAATTGTCTATTCATTTAAAACCAAACATAATTTAATCATAAACTTTGAAAAGCAAGGTAATGGATAATTACTAAATTGTAATGGCTTATTTTTTGTTTGTACTAGCAAATCCATGACTATGTTTTAGAATACGACTGAACTGTTTACTTACTGCCTTAGTGGAAAATTCTCATAATTATAAAGGATTGTTTTTGATAAGTTTTGTTCTACCTCTACACCTCTGTACCTGTATTATTTTTTAACCAAGTTGGAACTGCATAGTTATAGAAAGCAATCATTATTTACTGCCAATAGAAATGTTTATAGATTAAAATGTAATTTACCAAACCATGTATACACTATTTATGTAGTCTATTCATAGATATGAAATAGGCTAAACATAGTTTCTTCGATTCTTTATATTTTTATTCTGATTTTATAGAAATAATTTATCTCTCTGAACTGTATTTGATATCCATATTTATTTATACACATATGTTATATGCTGTTAATTAGTTTTGTAAAAGTAAATGCAAACTGGTGAATTATTAAATAATTGTTTTAATTTATTCAACCTATATCTCTATACTATTTCATAGCTATAAAAACAGTATTTTCTATATTAATAATATTGTTTAATTAATATATATATGAATTAAACAATATTATTAATATAAAAAATACTATATATATATATATCTATATATCTATATATATATCTATATATATATATTAACCAAGTTGGAACTGCATAGTTATAGAAAGCAATCATTATTTACTGCCAATAGAAATTTTTATAGATTAAAATGTAATTTACCAAACCATGTATACACTATTATGGATAGTCTATTCATAGATATGAAATAGGCTAAACACAGTTTCTTCGATTCTCTATGTTTTTATTCTGATTTTATAGAAATAATTTATCTCTCTGAATTGTATTTGATTATCCATATTTATTTATACACATATGTTATATGCTGTTAATTAGTTTTGTAAAAGTAAATGCAAACTGGTGAATTATTAAATATTTGTTTTATTTTATTCAACCTATATCTCTTTTCTATTTCATAGCTATAAAAACAGTATTTTCTATATTAATAATATTGTTTAATTTATATATATATATATATATATATGAATTAAATAATATTAATATATATATAAAATTATATTAATTATATTATATTATATTATATTAATAATATTGTTTAATTCATATATATATATATATATATTATATAAATATAAGTAGGATTTTGAATGAAAGGATGCTTAGGAAGATATTTGGTCCAAAAAGGGATGAGGCTACTGGGGAGTAGAGGAGGTTACATAATGATGTGTGACGGACCCTGTATACTCATCTCGAGACTGTTAGGATAATCAAGTCTTGTAGATTACAGTGAGAAAGATATGCAGTGCGAATGGGAAATTCTACAACCTTGTTCAGGGTACTGAGTGGCAAATCCAATGAGAAGAAACCATTGGGAAGACCTTGATGTAGATGGGAGGATAACAGTAGAATGGACCTGAAATAGATAGGGTGTATTGAGGTGGACTGGATAGAACAAGATCAAGATAGAAATAGGGTGTTATGAGGTGGACTGGATAGAACACGCTCAATATAGGGTTAGGGTGTTAAGAAGTGGATTGGGTAGAACTATTTCGAGATAGAGATGGGGTGTAATAAGGTCAACTGGGTAGGACTAACTCAAGGTAAGGACAGGCGATATACTTTTGTAAATGCGGCCATGAACGTTTGAGTTCCTAATGCCATAGAGTAAGTAAGAGTATTCAGAATGTTTTGATAAGAAAACGGGCCTTCCAAAGCATCTTTCTTATCAACATCCTACTAAATAACAAATTGATATTTGATGGTTGTCCACAGAATCTGTCTTAATACTGGACTCAAATTCATTTAAGTTAAAACTGACAACCTGGCCAATACTTTCACCACTTATCACACTTTGACTTTATACAACTAGGGAATAGAGGCCCTGGTTAGGAGATAAACCAGGATGGTTCAGTGGTAAAGCATTAACGCACAAAACCAAAGTTATCTGGTTCACTTCCCATGTCCAGGTTTTAATTTTTCGCTTAATTGAATTTAATATGGTTTATCTCTCTGATAAAATTTGAGTTATTTTGTTTTGAAGTTGAGTTAAAGAGTCGCATTTTGTTATATGTCGGTTTATGTGTGTGTATTATGATACCCACTATATCATTGTTTCCCAAACATTGTTTTATACATATTCTAGTGATTCTATAAAATGTTTCATCTGAACATATTGTTGTGTAATAAATTACTTTGACATTCAAATTGTATAATAAACATTATGATATAATATCGAATATGATTACTAAATAATTAGATTTCATTCATACTATATCAGTAAACATATTCAGCAACCGAATTCAATTATTAGACAATATTGAAAATATTGGTTTCCACAGTAATAACACAGGCAATAGAGAAATTGACTGTAATGGGACAGAACTAAAACTTCATCTCTATATCTTAATTTGTAAAATACTTGACATAGAGGTGGTGACCACTATATGTGTTATTCAGCCTTTTACTTCTTGAGGAAGATGCTAGATCCCATTGAAATATTAAAGTATTTGTAAATATCTGTTAGTGCTTTTACTTTTATTCATGCTTCATTTTCTACAATTATTTCATGTTAATTTAAGAGCATATCATAAATAAAGTTAAAATTCTGCAATTACATCCCTATTTTCTCATAAATTGGCTTATCAAAAATGTATAAAAATGTTACTTGGTCTACTTTCACATATGTAATTCACAAGTGTAATTTTTGACAGATATTGATATCTGTCAAATCTCATTTTCCTTTATTATAGTACTGGCCAACATTCGTGAGACCAGTGGTGGCTCATCCATTAGAGCTGCAGCACCCCTAACAATTCTAAATACATTTTTTTTAAATATACTACAGTCAACAATAACACATCCCAGAAGAATTAATTTTAACATATTTCAGGTTTTGTAATTTTTACAGACAATAATTGTGCTGTTTTGAAGGAAAGTTTTCATGAGGCTACTGGTTTGGCGTTGGGCGCTGCAACTGTCTCTGAACCCCTTGGCTAGTGGTAAAGTGTAGAAGCAGAAGAGGGGAGTAGTGGA
>CABFOW010006251.1:0-12394 GCA_902141385.1 Timema californicum | reverse complement strand
GGGGAGTAGTGGAAATGCCCAAGCAGTAGCATAGGGTTGGAGCTGCAAGGGTTTCAGATCCCTTCGACAGCCACAGTCTATCTTGGAACTGAATTGTGTGACTTAATATTTTGGTTCTAATTTAAGTCTGTATGCTTGCATGTTTAACTGTTTATCTAATGAGTGCAGAAATGGATACTAAAACAAGAATATGTTTAATCTATTAACAACATTTCACGATTAAGTTAAATTGGAAAATTGAAATTAAAAACAAAGGGCATCATTTTACTTATACATCTATGGACAACTAGTACTAATTTCATGTTCACACAATTCTATCCATATATAAACTCAAAGCATTTGATCCCCGTTCTAAAGTGTATTTGTATTTAAATTATGATAATCTAAATTGCAATTAACATATTTGTATGACTTGCATACGTTTATGATATTTTTAATTATTTGTTGATTTTTTATATAATTTTATAAATAAAAAGTTTTATTTGGTTAATTTTTTACACCTAATTAAATTATGCCATCATTAATATATTCCTGGTTGGAAATGTGAGATGGAAAACTTTATCTATATTTTTTCCAGAAACTGTTCCACAACCAAAAATTTTCAATTATTATTTCTGTAAAATAATTTAAACTGATTAAATGGAGCTAATGTAATCGAGATATAGATAACTCAAATGTCAACGTTTATATTCAAGATTAATTTCTCCCAAGGGTGCTAACACCAGAAACCTCATCAAACGAGTTCCAATAACAACTGTTAGTTATTACACTCATGTATCGGCCAGAGCCGTCTTATAACCCACTCGTCTCTTAAAACACTATATTTTGAAGTACAATAGGCTCTAGGTGCCACCTCTACAATTTAACCCCACCTCCACAAGTTGCCATTGTAGAAAGTTTTCCAGAAAACTTTCATTTCTATTTCCATTATGGAAGGCTAACTACAGTTGACAAATACAAATAAAATAGTATTGTTTAAAGCTATATAGAGTATAAACAAACCAAAGGATATTTTTATTTCCAGCCACATCACTTTCTTGAAAATATTAATTTTATATTGCGTTGAATGACATTTTTCTAATAAGTCTTAAAAATTAAAAAGTTTTGGTAAATTTTGAGTTATAAATTTTTTAAAAAGAAAACATTATATATCCCTCCAAATGACCCCTTTTGCTTCCCCATAAATCTTCTACCACCCCTACCTGCACTCCCTTCTTCCTGTTCACCAAAGCAGCACCCCCAGCGTTCAAACTCACGAGCCACCACTGCATGAGATCTATGACAGGCCAGCACTAAAAAGTACACAAGTACTTTATAAGCACACAAGTACTTTATAAGCACATATAATATAAGAAAATAAACATTAATAGCTAAATAATGATTCAGACTGATGAAAAGTTACAAAAAATAGGACATTAATAATAAGAATAGTAAATAAGTAGATTGACAGTAGAAAAAGCATTAGTATTTAAATAATAATAATAACATAGTAGAGGCCAGCTGGTAGGTGGTGAAACTAAACCTTGACTAGCCAAACAGGTTTTTGATAACATTTAAATGGTTGGGGAATCGAGCAGCCCAGTACAACTCGGTCTATCCCGCCACCAACAATTTATGCTGATTGTTTAAAAATAACCCATGGACATTTGTAAGCCCTTCTTCTCCAGCAGCGTTCGTCACCTACTCCTGACCCTACATCTTGCCCTCCAAGTGTCACCACAATCTGGCCGGCCTCTAAAATGTTATCAATGTTGATTGCAAGAAATTGTTTCTTTTCTAAAAGGTGCTTCAAATATCCGTTTGTTATAAAATAAAGGTATCTACACTCTACAGCCTATAAGAATTTGTCCATCTATTATTTATTTTATCAAAAGACCCATCATGTTATAAGTTAAACCTTGCAGATTACGCTTCTCAGTTTTGTTAATGAGATAGATCCAAAAACATAGCTATGTGGAGATAGGCTGTGATCAAATTCAACGTTTTGACAGTAGGATATAACTTTAAGAAACCGTCTGAGAGAAAAAAAGATACACACATATCACCTTCAGTTTCAGATTTTGTGACATTTCTGATAGCGACGATTTGGATCCGGAGGGTGACTGAGATTGGATTCAATCAAGGTCATTGATTCCATATTCTGACAATAGAATGTGACTATGAATCCTCAGTGAGTTTTTTATTTATTACCCACCATTGAAATTCTGCAACACCTCCCCACATGAGTTAAAGTACATCTGACAGCATAAAAACCAACCCCGAGTGACCGTATCTTATAGCTCTAATAATCTGACAATTTCATTTGTCCATCACACACTTCACTTTAAGCTGTGAGTGAGCATTGTGCCTGGGCAGGGACCAAACCTCAATAGCACAATGTTAGAGCATTAGTGAGCTAAGTTTGAGGTTGAATTCCTAGCCCAGGTGTCATTTTTCAAGATAAATTAAATTAAATTGACACTGAAGGCTCTTATTTGATAACCTTTCACCATATGGTGACATTCTAACATAGGGGTGGATAGTGGTCAGCTCACCAGATACCTTAAAGGGTTGAAGCCATATTGGTTCTGAACATTCATAGTCACTCATATAACTAATACATTGTCACTTGATTACATTTATTTTGTGGTTATTAAATATAAGAAGGCTTTTTGTAATTTGAATATAGGATCATTTACATTTATACTCTCTCACTAGCCTGGGAAAAAGAGCACCTAAACCCTACCCAAACCTTTAATGCACCATTGTGAACATATCAACACATTATGAAAATTCTCTGCTCATCACTTCTTATCTCTCTCTCTCTCTCTTTCAATATCAATACCCAAACTCAGATTTAAAAGTTATTTAAATTCAATACATGTTGTGCATTGGAAATGTTTTACATTAAAACCTTTACTCATCATCAACCGTTTCCAGTCTAGGGCCGGGTCAGTTTAGTAAAATGCCTCCATCCTCCTCCATCCTTCTACCATTTTTCCTCTGTTAATCTCTTCCATTTTTCTCCTTGAAAACTTTATGTTATCTGCTCCTCCCATCTCTTTCTTGGGCTCCCTTGCAGTCATTTTCCTACTTACTTGATTGCCAACATTTTCTCTGGCATATTCTCTTTTTCCATCATCATTACATGCCCAAACCATCTCATTCTTGCTTCCTCTACTATATCCGTTACTTCCTCCTGTCCCCCCACTCTTTCTTAGATAACTTAATTCCTTATCTTGTTTCTCCTCGTGAGAAATAACATGGTCCTCACAAACTTCATTCCCATGGCCTCCACTTTCCTAGTCTCTCTTACATTCACTGTCCATGTTTCTGCTTCAAATTTGTCAATGGGTACAAAGTATGCCCTGTTTAACACTTCCTTACACTTGAACGTTATTGTTAATTTCAACAACCTTTACTAACCTTTACAAAAGGTGCTGGAATTGTCCTCCATTTTCTAAAATAAAATTACACCTGACGGCACATGTTTGTGGACACTCGTTTCAGTATGTCAACTGGGATATCTCTTATTGCTCTGTTGATGTTGCTCCACAAGTCCTGCAGCATTCTAGGGTTGTTGTGATACACTTTCTCCTTCAGATAGTCACACAAAAAGCATTCTGGAGGAGTCAAGTCTGGTGAGTAAGGTAACCAAAGATTTTATAGATAAATCAATCATCTAAGAACTCAAAGAGCATCTCTATTGTTTTGTTGGATGTGTGGCATGTTGCGCTGTCTTGTTAGAACCAACAATAATGTTCATTAGCTTCAAGCATGGGTAAAAACTAAAAACTATTAGTGATTTATATCTGTGTGCACAGTTGAATTAGCAGACATTTTGAAAAAATCCATAGTTCCTTTTCTTCTCTCCTGTCTCCAACATTCTTCCTTCTTCATCCATCATTCTAACTTATTGACTTTTCTCTCTCCTCCTGTTTCTTACCTGGCTATAAAACACTTTCCTACTTCCTTCCACGATCCTTTCCAGCATTTTAATCCATTTTTGCATCCAATCCTTCCTGGCTTTCTGTACCACTCGCTTCGCTCTTTTCTTCTTCTCCCTATATTCTTCTGTTTCCTCATTCCTATTCTTAAAACTTCTGGACGCTTTATTCTTCTCCTCAGCAGCTCATACCTAACTGTTTTTAAACCTTTCTCATTCCACCTTTACACTTTGCAACTCATCCTTGGGCATTAAGCTTTTTGCCTTTCTTAGGTACAGCTCTTTTTCCTCTTCATTTTTTAGCCTCCACACACTTATTCTTCTTATATACCTTTCTTAAAACTGATCTAGTGTTAAAATTAGGATAATACTTGATTATTACACCTACAAAGATAACATGATTTCATTGGTAAATGTTATGATTCAACATTTTATAAAATTTATTCACTTTTAGTTATTGGACTGGTCAGATAAAACATAGATGTGAAGCTGTAACCAGTATACACAATATTTATTATGAGTACAAAGTTAATACATGTATTGGCTTCTTAGTTTCATTATTAAATAAAAAACATTCGGTATTTAGTACATTGGAGGGTTTAAAAGATAATATCAAATCACTCATATTATAATTTAATGATCCATTAAATGGAATTATTCCACTTTATAATTATTCAACTGTAGAAGCAATTTTTAAATATGTAAATACTACCAGATTTTATTAAAATTAACTAAATTTTTTGTTTAAACAATACTTTTAGCCCTGTTGCCATATTCTTTATTGGCAATCAATGATAAGTACATTTATTTGAACAATAAGGAAGTAGGCACTTCTAGTGGTAGGGATTTTTATTATTTTACATATTCCATTTCTTCTTCATTAACATCTGGATTCTCCTTTGTAAAGTAATGTACCATATAACAATTAAATGTAGCCACCAATTGATTTTCAAGTTAATTTTCTCACCAAATTCAATTTGCTCGAACGTTGAAAATTTTATTTTATTATAGGTACTCTATTTAGTTCAACAAATTAATAACATACATACATTTCTTATATTATTTTTACAAAAACTGGGCAATTTTTGTAAAATTTATAAAACTGTATTCAATTTAAGCAAACTTAATACACTGCACTAATTTAAAAAGTGCACATATAATTAAAATGTATAATTATTTAATATCAGATATAAAATTTATACATTTGGGTATTTTATACTTATGATAGTCTAATAAAATAGTTTATATAGAGAAATGTCTGACATCGATTATATCTCGAGTTGAATAATAAGATAACTTTTAAGTAACTATCTAGTGGTATGTGAAAATATGTTCATAATATATAGATTCATAATAGTAGCATTAGTTCAAAAATAAAAAGCATCTACGATAAATATGTTTATTTTAAAAGCCACAGTAATAAAAAAATATTTATTAGATGAAATTTTCCTTAAAACCTGTTTTTTGGTGATTATATTATATATATTATTAATATAGAGATCAATGAAGTGTACTCTATTATGACTACATAGACTGGTGAATTTTAAGAGAGTAAAACACTACCAAACAATAAAGAAAGCAGAGCACCAGGTTTTCAATTTACAGAGACAATGCCTTAAACCTTTTTTTTCTTATTGTCAACTTTTTGTGAATAGTAAATGAACTCTATACCTATTTTTATGAATGCCAATTGTTGCAAATAATGTTTCTCGGTAAAATAACCTAAACAAATCAAAACAACATTAAAGAACCCTGCACTAGTTCGAAAAAAGTATCCATTGACATATGATTGCACCTAGCTGAGTTTGATTTGATGAAGTGATATGTAATGTGTTTATCCAATCTAGTTGTTTTATAAGTGATATTGTACAGACACCACCCAATTAGTATTGAATCTGGCTAACAAGTTTGATTGTAATTTGATTTCAATCTGATGGTTGGTGAGATTAGAACCAACCCTTGCTACCTTGTTTTTTTGGGGGTGTTGGAGAGTGGTCTATGTGATTATCAGGCATATTTCGAGCTTATTTTGAATCTTGCATAGAGTGGTTTCAGCATCACCGGAACGGCGGCATGGATGATATGGCACATATTTATGATCAGATTGGGTAATCTAAATTAGAATTTGTGGTTGGGAGCCGTAAGTATTTTGGAAGTGCAAGGTTCACAAAAGAAGCATGTGTTTATATGAAATCAGTGTGGCTAAAATATTCCTTCAGTATATTTTTGCTTATATATAAAATTTTAAATGTTAATGTTTTAAATATTTGTTTGTTGATCATATAACATATTGATTTTACCTAAGAGAGTTGGATCATTTGCTTTATAGAGCACGACTATGATTTTGGTTATTCTTAACTGGTTTTGATTTCATGGTTTTTATTTAAAAAGAAAAGTATACAACTAATTGAGAAACACCTGAAGATTCTTTAAAGTATGTTGTTTAGTAGAAATTTAAAAAATACTCCAATATTCTTTTGGTTTATTCACTGATTTTCTGTATTAGTTTACTAACTTCTTTGTTATTTTCAAATGGTTTATAAAGGTTTGCATACACGTTCACTCTACAAAATACATACCTTTACCCTACATATTAGTTTTAATATGAAGAAAACTCTAAATATCATTCATAGTAGGAATAAAAGCCCACCGGCTTTACATTTTAAACGTATTTAGTTTTATAGCTACAGTACATGTTACAAATAATGTATTTCGATATAATAAATAGCCAGTTACAATTTGTAATTTACAATGTGTCTCTACCACTTGGTTATGACAGGCTTGAAGATGTACAACAATGAAGATATTCACATATTACTTTAATAAGTATAACAGATTTTATCTAAAATAGTAATTTCATATAACATGAAATACATTTTTAGAAGTAAAATATAATATTAATATAACAACATTTTATAGTTTCTTTTTTAATTATATAATTTTTAAGATTACGAATTGTAATCTTTTTAAATAAAACAAGTTTTTGAACACAACTAACATTAAATATTTGCATTGAAATATAACCATTTTCTTCTCCCAATGCACATTACGTTTGTGCAATAGTTCAACAATTTTTTTTATGTGCACTGTATGAAGAAGCTTTTCATCAATGTTTCCAATGAATATAAAGTCTTAAAACTCCACTTAATTGATAAGGATTTTTTAAAATTTTTGTCTACTGTGCAGTAGCTTAACAATCACAATAGATTTGTAAAAATATTATTTCACTTGTTTAAATTCCTCTCAGAAAAATCAAGTTTCCTTTGGTGTGAAAAACCGACCTAAGGAATCTATCCTAGTTGTGACTTGTAATTAGTTAATTAAGTTTGGTGAAGACAAAAACTTATCTAATTATATTGGAATATTCTAAAATAAAACTATAAAATTATGAAAATAGGTATATGGTTTATAGAAAGCCATATTTAGTTTTTAAACGATTATTTCATCACACCTTTGCAGCTTTGTATGTGAGTAGAACTGTCCCAGCAATTTGTTTATACGTCTGGCGGGGTAAGATCGCGGCAGCTTTGGGAAATAGTTGGCACACTCTCAGCGGAAGCGGTCTGGGATTGTCCTGGTGAGGAGGAATGTCTAACCAAGTGTCCCAAACCTCTCATGAGGTTAGCTGGGAAGAAGGAGGTAGGACTTGGACCGCTACTAGAGGGGCCAGATTGGCAGGGCCCCGTGAGAGGGTCCACCTGTTCTTCCAAAGAGCGGGCGTTCAATAGTTGTGACTCTCTCACTTCCATAGCTGATGCATCACCTCGTGATAGCAAGCGATTTTTCAAAATACTCGTCCGCTGAAGAAGGTTCTCTATACTACCTCCACCACTATACGAATGTTGTCGAGAAAGTCTCCTGTTCAAAGATGATACAGGAGGTGATCGTACACTAGATTTGTGAATTTTTTGATGAATCGTTTTTTCTTCCCAACCTTCATCAGAGTCAAGACTTAGAGCACGAGATGCAGCACGCACTTTTCGATCTTTGGACATCAATAATTTTTCTAAAATTTCCAACTCTGATGAAGATAAACTATTAAGATCACTTGAACTAACTACTTGTTTCAAATTTTGCACTTCATTTTCCAGGCGACTCATGTCCTCCCGTCTTTCAAGCTCTTTAGCAAGCATCTGAACTTCCCAGTCCTGGTTGTTTACGCCCTCATATTCCCCAACTTGGTCTGTAGTTTCGTCGTCACTTAATTCATCATCAGGCGAGGAGTCGGAACCAAGATTAACCATGGTGCTGTTATTGTCGGACCAAACATACTGTGGGCTAATGGAACGAGGTAAGTCCATTATCTCCATACTCTCTTCTTCAGAGTGGTCCTCCCAAGAATGGCGGTGTATTAAATGCCGTCTGCTGCTGATACCTTCCCCAGGCAGAAGCTCATTTAGTTCCTCTGGTAGACGCCGGAGGGGGGATGCTAGTACTGTGTCTACTGAATCTCCTCGCTGCTACAACATAAAACATTCAGATCAATAACATCAAATATCAAATTAACAAAAACATCCTCAACCAATAGATCAACATTACCATGGCCCAAATTTGAATATTTCTTTGATATAAAAGAGATTTCTCAAGTCTCCATAAAGGCTCCTGGAATTGTATAACTTATTCACTCCTTGGGGCTGAGGTATCTCTTGACACTTAAAGGACAGTTGCATATGGCAATGTCTCCATGTGGAAACTTTTTAAAGATCCAATTAGACAAACATAAAGGATGACACTAGAGGGGTCGAAACCCCAACATACCACACTCTGTGTCCACCCTGATTTCTCCACATATATAAACCAAGTAATGAGGCCCACCAGCTGAATTAAGTTATTATATAAGATTTGTATGTAAATTGAAGAAAGTAGTCATCACTGTCCAGAAGTGACAGGTATTCGTGACAAATGACTAATACGTTATGTTGACACTCACATGCTAAATTAGTAGTCATGAAATGTTCATATGTAAAAAGTGGTAAATGTATCTGGGTCCTAGGTTGTTCGGTAGAGATGATCGTAACCTTGAGGCATCTGGATAATGCATCAAGAATTTGGGGGTGATAAGTCTTAGGGGACATTTAGAAATAAAATTTGTGTTTCTTACCAACCTACATACCGCTGTTTCCTTATGGGGTAGGCAAGAAGATGTGCATATAGTTCAAAAAACCACTTTTTACCTATTCCATCCACACTAACTTTCTCCACACTTCCCTATCCTTGCATACTCCCATCACTCAACAACATCCATACATAGAGTCATACATGCTCTTTTATTATTAAAACTCTTAAAGTTTATCTTTTTCACACATCTGTTCACAACAATTAATCATGTTATAGTTTCTTTTCCACTGTATATGTGGGAATGTAATTGCATTCAATTGTAACAGAGAAATGTAAGAGAATCCCACTATATCAGTGGTTCCCAAACCTTTTAGAACAGCAACCCTATTATTAGAATGACAATATTTTGCGACTGACCTCCTAGCTTTAATTGACTGGTGGGGGGTGGGTAGGATTTTCAAATTAAGTTTCTTACTTTGTTTTTATTTATTTCTATTGAATATAATTTTATGAAAAACTGACAAATTTCTCATAATGAGGTGTGTGAGATTGTTTATGTGGATGATGTTATAGACGTCCACAACATAGGCATGGACGTGACACTTAGAGTCTCATATCCATATATTAAGAACCCTTCCTTGCCCCCTCCCCTCCTTTTCATATTGCAAAAGCTTTTCATGACCTACCAAAAATCAGCTCATGACTCATCATTTGGTTATGACCCACAGTTTGGGAGCCACTACACTATATTCTAGAGAAATTATGTCTGTTACTAGACACTGATCTTTTCAAAATAAAGGGTTGCCACACACCTAGAAGACCAGTAAAACAACGGGAATTTTTTGTTTCCGAAAAAACTGGGAAAACACAGGAAGTTTTGCAAAATGTCATAAAATTACTGTAGTATTTGTTAATTTAGGAATACATCCATTCCTGTCTCAAGCCTGGGTCAATTTTTTGTTCAAGTAATTTTTAAACTACCAGCTGGCTAGACCTGTCGTATCTTCATAAGAGTTAGAATGAATTTTTAAAAAAATATCTGAAGAATTAAGCACGCTGATTCAAACATATGTTATTACCCCTTTAAAAGGGATGTAAAGTTATATAAGATGTATTTCCCCATCAATATTAAATGATCCGGTTTTAAACGTAGGTTACATCACTTCATACCTAGTCACTTTGATCAAAAGTGATATTTTATTACTAGGGCTGTACCGATATGGATACCGATGAATCGTTATCGGGCGATTATTAGTGCATCGCAATTAATCATGATCAACGATTATTATGCCGATTAATCAGTTGGGTTTTTAAGCAAAATTTTCTTGGTAGGTGGTCTAAATCGCAAAAAAAAAAACTCTTGTATATACACTGCATCTGGGTTGTAGGCCATGCAAAGATTACATAACCAGATAAAGAAATATAAGTTCATATTGTCGATAAAGCTAACAACCTAGTTCTAACTTTCGCCGTTTATGCAAAGATTAATCTAAAATTAAGATTATCGAAGTCTTCACTGTTTTTAAATAATATCTTTTTGTATTAGTTACAAGTGTTTTCATTCTCCTAAGCAAATTTCCCAATAGTTATTAATAAATAATTGATAATCAGGACTAATTGTGTAAATAATCATAGCATGAACAATTATTTTAAACAATCGGTAATCACTTTTACTTAATCGGTACTCCTTTACACATTACTCTTCTTCCATCTAAGCTGCCTGGGAAAAAGAGAAATCCTTCTGGAAAACACAGGAAATTTTATAGTAAAGAAAATAGTGGCAAACCTGGAATACAGTAACATAAATGTTGATATAGTATACAAATATTCCTTACATCAAAAAATGACACCTGGACCCAGAATTTTAAATCGTGACCTTTGGCTTAGTGAGCAAATGCTCTAATCATTGGGCTATTTAGGAATTTCCCCGTGTTCAAGATCATTCTTCACTCGTAGTTTAAGGCAGAGTCTGTGATGGACATGTGTAAATTGTTAGCTAAATATGTGTGATCAATTAAGGTCACGAGTTATCAGATAATGCAGCCATCTTCAATTCGGTTAGGCTTTATGCTGCCATTAGGGCCATGACAACTTTACGAATGTGCAGATCATGATGGATGAAATAGCAAAGCTACTATATTTGTTAATAACGGTTATAGTGATATCTGATTATCATATCTAAATATAACCATAATTAACAAATATAATTTAATCCATTATAATAACTACATTATTTCACAATCTGATTTAAGTTAAATACATAGTTACTATAAAAAAAATTGTAACATATTGTATTGTTATAAGAATAATAACTGAACTAACTTTTTTAATAGATTATATCAACAATTATTTTAACACAGGCAATCCCTTTGATACAATTACAGCTACAATTTAATTACCCACCATAAATGGTTGATCTGATAAGTCTTCAATATCAGATATATCACAGTCTTCTTCACTTTGATCAATCTCCTTAGAAAATGGATGCTGCAATTAGGATTTAAAAAATTAAATTTCTACTAAAGTAAAAACATTAATAGGAATGAGAATATCATACTACTAATAATTACTTAACATATATTAAAATATACAATCAAAATATGAATAATTTAAATGTTATATTTCAAGTTTAAGTAATGCATATATTATTAAGTAATAATGAGACACATAAACAAAATAAGATAATTGAATTGTTAGTTTTTATTAAGCCAACACCTAAATAAAATGTACACTCCGTCAAGATTGAAAGGTAGCAACTTATAATTCACTGAGCCCGCGAGGTATGATATACCTCCACACATGACTGCAGAATAGTTTGCCTAGCTACGCCCAACACCTAAGTTATAGAAGGCCTTAAGACATTAAATTATTTCTTGACTGTTGGCAAGGAGTGATGGGGAAGGGGTTATGTCTTTTAGCGATGCCCGAATGGTTTTATTTAATACATTTATTTTACTTTATTGTTCTGATAGTGATAAAATCAATAACTAAAATTTACATACTAAGTTAATTAATTATGTTTACTCTCATTAACATACGGGCTGGTATTTTTTTTAGCTATTAAAAGTTTAACCACGTCAAACGTTATTTGGGCACTGTTGCCAACATTGATTGGTTTTACATGGTAACATAAAGCAAGTCTCCTCTTTTCCAGAATCTTCATTACTGTTTATAGCCAATTATAAATTTATTAATGATTAATTATTATGTTCCACACATGTAACTTAAATAACAGATTCACTCTAAAAGATTTTTACTTTATTTGTAAGAAGCTGAGTTTTAAAAAAACTTCTGTAATTTAAGACCCAATCCTAATTTAAAATATTTTACATTATTTCCGGGTGGACAAAAAATAAATATTGAGAAAATCTCATCCATTGGACATATTTTAGTTATAAAAGTGAATGTATT
>CABFOW010006250.1:0-33964 GCA_902141385.1 Timema californicum | reverse complement strand
ATCACCCTACCATTACACATTAGCGTAAGTGCGTATAACCCGAACGGATAGTAAGACGCGGTGCTAATAATAATAATAATATGTGCACATGCGCAAAACAGTCGAACACGTCGCTGGCTCTGTGAAGCGCACAGTTCCATACAAAGATTTTTGTATCATTTTCATAAACTGGTGGATGGCTAATGAAGTACTGACATTAAACTTAAGGAATATTATTGTACTACAAAAATAAAGAAAGCATTAAAGAAAAAAGGACTCATTATATTAAATGTTATCGATAATATCAATTGGAAATAGGGGGTGCTGCAGTTCCGCAGTGCCTATACATGAGCTGCCACTGCCAAAAGGGCCTATTCTTAAATGTTAGTCTATCATGTTAAACCTTAAAATAAACCTAATCTCATATATTTGCTATAATGTCTAGGACACCAATTTATATAGAAATAAACCTAGAAATTAAATCTTCTTACAGTTTACTTTTAGTACCAGCTGAATTATATAATCCGTACGACTTTTGATTTTACAGAATGTGAGTTTGTTCGACTCTTCTTGTGTAAGAAGCTTTGCTATATATGGGATGAAGATAAATGTGAATTCTTCAAGTTAGCAGGGCTGGATGAAGCCGTTTCAACTGCTTGCCTTCACCAGCAACAAGGATTAACTTTAGAAGGACAGAAATTACGGTAAATTTAACCATAAATCAGCATAAATTTCGGGCAATTATATTCAACTAATTTAAAGATATATATTTATTACAATGAATACAAACTGCCAAATTATTATTTTTAAGTAAAGAAATTATATAAATAGCTTACTAAATTACGTTAAATTAAATAAAGGAAAAATGGCTTACTAAATTATGTGTCACTTTAACACTGTAGCTCTGACAACTATTTTTGCCAATGTATATTGGGTACAAGTGAAATCTTGTAAGAAAGTAGGGAAGGATTGACATTAAACGGGATAATGCAGCTATTAGGATACACACGGTATAGAGTTGTTGGTTAATATTAAGGAAGCTGTTTCAAGAAATGCAGAAATTTTATATGAGTCTATTAAGGAAATAAGTTTAGAAGTGAGCACTGAAAATACTACATATATAATCACGCAGAAAACACAGCTTGAGGACAATAATTTAGAGATTACTTTGAACAATATATTATCTGGCACAGTTAATGAGTTTAAAAATTTAGGAACAATTTTAACTATAATAGAGTGGAAATTATATAAAGAATACAGCCGGGAAAGGTATGTTATTACTCGATCAGTAAGTTGTTATATCACCTGCTGTCAAGGAATGTAAAACAACATATATATTTATATTTATATACACACAAAACCCAGAATTTTGACGACAATTTTCCAACACCAAATTTTTTTAGGGGTTGGGGGGATATTTTTAGAATTTAAATCAGAACATGTCTACAAATCCCTTTGCTTTTGAGAAATCTTTTTTCTGAAATATCTTAAATTTTGAATCTATATACAATTTTAGTTATTAAAAGTGTAGTGTTAAATTTGTTATTTTGAATTCAGAAGGGTTGTGAATAATGGATTATCTAATTTCTAGTTTAAAATGTAGTATCCAATTTATTTTAATTTCANGATTATCTAATTTCTAGTTTAAAATGTAGTATCCAATTTATTTTAATTTCAGACGTGTTGTGTATGGAAACAATGAGATTGCAGTTCCTGTTAAAGGAATCATTACACTTCTCTTCCTGGAGGTCCTCAACCCGTTCTATGTGTTCCAGCTGTTTTCATTTTGTCTTTGGTTTGCTGATAACTATATATATTATGCAATGGCAATTTTAGCAATGTCTGCCTTTGGAATTATTATGGCCATAATTCAGACTAGAAAGGTGGGTCATCAATCAATGTTTTTATTGTTACTATTTTAAACCTAACACATACAGTCATTGATCATAAACGTTTGGTTGTGCATTCAAATTTTGCTGTTGGGAGAAAATGGATTTTCAACAATCCCAAATGCTACATTTTGCAAATTTCACTGTTTAATCATGTTAATTTTTCTTTGAACTACTGTGGATTAGCAACTTTTACAAAAATTAAACTTACTAATATAGGATAGAAAGACCTTTCTAAATATTTTCTTGTCAATATGGGCTAATGTTGAACAATATTTTGAAATAATGCATTTTACTTTGAGGAAAGCTTCACTTTTATTTGTATGTAAAAGTGGCATTACTGTGTTGATGGCTCTGAGAAAAATAATAAATCTAGCCACCATAACACTTGATAAATACTAAAATAAATTGACTTCATTATATATGTGTGTATATACACACACACACAAAATTGTTTCTTCTTTTCAAGTATTTCACCTAACAAACAGTATGCTGACACTGAAATAAATTCATAACAAAATAATTTCTTTGATATCAAAACTGATGCATTAAATAAATGAATTCCAAATTTATAGTTTTCATTCATCCAAACAAGTTATTATACAGGATTGGCTACATCTAATTGAATTATACTGATGGTATAAAAATAATACAAAAGTTCATAAAATGTATTAAATTCTCAATAAATACAATACATTATAGTTTTTTTTTATAAGGTTGTTAGATATTGCCCATTTATCCTATGCTAATGCTTGTTGAAATATGCTAAAACTATACTTTTATATAGCTAATTTCCATTTACTGTTTTCTTTACACACATTGTTTCAGAATCAATTTAATCTTCGTAGTACTGTTCATTCTTCTGATGTTGCAATGGTATTAAGGAAATCATTGGACACACCAGAATCTATCCCTACTGAGCACCTTGTTCCAGGAGATATTTTAGTGATTCCTCGTCATGGTTGTGTTATGCATTGTGATGCTGTTTTGCTAGCAGGAAATTGTATAATGAATGAAAGCATGTTAACAGGTACAGTCAGATTGAAGTTAATTATTTTGAGTACAATTAAGATCATGTTTATTTTCATCTTATATAGTGTTGGTACGTTTGAATATACTGTGTTCTACTTAGAAGAACAGTATCCTCGAATATAGACTATGGGGCTTATGCAACATATATACTTTCTTCCATAGAACCGCTTTTTTTTTAACATTCAAATAATTAACTTTATATTATGAGGTATTTTAAAATAATGTAAAATATTATGGCTAAGAAAGTCAAGGTAATTTTTGAATTAATTTTATGTGGAAAGGACAAGCATACATTTTTAAGAACCAATATGACATTCAACAAGTGGAATAAGGGCTATTCATTTAAATACTGGGCTTGATACTAGATTGATTTTATTTATCTGGGAATGATCTGTATTTTATCTTTATAGTTTTTTAAAGTATTTTTCTTAAAATATACTTCCCATTTATTTTAGATCTTTGAGAGAGAGGTATAAACTCTCATATCCAAGTTGTTAACATTTTTAAAAATTATCTAAAATATAGCCTTATTAACTTTCAAAATTGGTATGTAAACAAAAGTAAAATGGCTGTATTAAAAACCATTGAAAGGAAGATAGAAGGGCAAGGCATGCACACTTACCAGAAAACCGTGGGCGTCAAAAATTCACAATTAAAACACATAATTACATATTTTTGGGGGTACATCAGTCCCCTACTTCAGCCAAAGTGAGTAAAGCACAACGTGCAGATGAAAAGATGAAACACTTAAAAGAAACTGAACCATGCATGACCCTACAAGAGAACACAACAATCTCTTCAATCATTTTCTATAAGTACATGGACCATATCAGGGTTTCTCTGCCAGGTAATTAGAGTTCCTCACACCCACTAATCCATCTACACCCACGCTTTATCTCCTGCCAAAAATTCACAAAAAAAAAAAGACCTCCACCCCATTGTTGCTTGCTGTGGAACCCCCATTGAATGTATTTCAGCACTGGTCGACTTTCATCTTAAGGCCGTGGTCCAACAACTTCCCTCATACTTAAAGGACACAAACCATTTTCTAAACCTCTTACAAGACATTAAAAACGAAGTCTCTACCGACCATCACCACCACCATCAATATCAATTCGCTTAGCACCAATACACCCCACAACCAAGGACTTTATGCCATAGAACATTTTCTTGACAAACAATTACACAATTTTAAGCCACCCATCACCTTTCTAGTAGAAGCCGCTCCCTTCATACTTTGAAAAGAATAATTTCCGCTTCCTGGGCAGATACTACCTTCAAATCTGAGGGATGGCAATAGGTTCATGTATGGCCTCCTCCTATGCTAACCTCTGAATGGGCAAATTGGAGACCAACTCTTTGCATTTCGAACCCTGGCAACCTCTTTGTCGGATGAGATTTATTGGCAACATATTTTATAGTTTCTGAAACTAATTTATCACAGTTCCTGTATAGGTTAAATAACCATAGCACCCCCAGATGCACCTGTAACATTTCACAACACTATGTCATCCATATTATTGAATCTGGAATTGAACCTTCATAAGAAGCAAACACCACAGCCAAACATTTATGTTCTGATGAAAAAGACCTTAACAAAGCAGTGTCAACAACTCTTCAAGGCTTTCACAACCTGAGGATACACTAAACACATAGTCAACAGTCAAATAAACAGAACCTTATCCTATCAAGAGCCAATCAAGAAACAACCTTCCAATGACATACCGCTCACCATCCATTATTATGAAGGACTAGACAAACTCAGATTTTTATTAAACACAGGCTACAATATCCTAACCTCATCACCTCTCACACAAAATCTTCTCAAAAATTCTCTAAGAATCACATTCAAACCCCTCCTTAATCTCCACAACATTCTGGTTCACCCTAAATGGCCCGACCCAGCCACAAATAACATTGGGCCAAAGGTTCATACTCGTGCAACAAACCGAGCAAGATACAGTATCTTAGGGTATCCAGCAACTTGGGAAACAGGGAATTTTCACATATTAACTAAAATAATAGGCCTAAGCTATTTTAATTTACAGTAACCAACTGTCAAAATAACATTTTTCTTCCATTTAATACTCACTGCGAATGTCTTTTAGTACAGTTGTTCATGTTGAGTATACTAATCCCAATGCTACAAGTCAACATGGGATTTTCATCTCAACTTTCCACCCCTTTATTGCACGTCTGTAGTCAAAGTTGAGTCATTAGTTCATTAGCCCATGTAAGGCAATCTTATAATGTTTAAATATAATCTAACTGAAATCTAACTTAGATCATATGACCCAATATCCCATTGCTTTAGGTTGGCACTTAACTCCTTCATAGAGTGTTAAAATTTCAAAATGTGTGTGTGTGTTTCTAAACATACTACACTAAGTTGCGATTTTGATACAATAATATTTATAATATAGTGACTGGAAAAGTTTTAAATTGGCTCTGGAAAACCAGGAAAAGTCAAGGAATTTTAAAATATAGTTTGGCTGGACATCCTGTATCTGCAAAAATTTACCAACATTCCACCAAGCTCAATCAGCAGACTCACACAAATGGAATTCCCCATGAAAGGCTCTATGACTTCTTCATAGAAAATCTTATATACCACATACAATGCAACTATTGGATTACTGAATACATTGGCCTCATCACAGGATAACTCGTACAACGAATGAATGGTCATCACCAACCACAACAACCTTGACAAACTAGTAGAACTTCATGGACAAACACATAATTTATAATTTAATTCATGCTATAATACTAGAGCTAGACGGACCTTCCTCAGTAGTTGGGATATGCGACAAATTCAGGCATCGGCCCTCCCTCTACCCTCCCGTTATGAACCTTAGATAACCTTAACTTCTTTTCTTACAAGCAGGTCTACTCACACCAATCAGTAATTTCTATATAGCAATAATAACTGATGAATTAATCTTAATAATTAAATATAATGTATAACTCTATAAGGAAAACCTCTTTTCGCTTTATGAGGCAATTGCATTACATTTGGAAGAAGGTAAAGAAAAGGTGGATAGAAACATATAAAAGGGGGACAAACACAATATGGCCTTTACTATGAAAAGAAGAACACAGTTCACACTTTACACTGCTGCCAATGGACAAAGAGGTAATGGATGTCTCTTAAAGAAAATTGATCGTTACCGCCCAATCCCCCGACCTAGGTTTCATTCTATCGGAACTCATCAGGGAGGAGTGTGAAACGCGCAACGCAACTTTCTAAAAGAGAAAACCAATAAACACAAAAGAGGAGAAAAAGGAAAATGGTAAAGAATAATAGAACACATAGAGAGGAAACATTCTATCCATCTACCAAGTGTAAAGACACGAGTTTGAACAGGCTACTGTAAAATCCAAACTTTTTTTTATAAAGTAACAGGCAACAACAGAATCTTAATTGACCATGATCAACCTCTAGCTATGCTGCCTTAGTCCGCTCTGTGTCTTACTCTCTTATGCTGAAGAAGGGAACTGGTGTTCCCTGAAAATTATGTAATTATGCTTTTTGTTGTGTTTGAATTGTGAATGTTGAGGACTACAGTTTTCTGGTAAGTATGTAGGACTTGCCCTCCTATCCTCCTTTGAATGTTTAATCCAACTCTTATAATTGGGAATGATAACTGCCTTTTTCCAAATATTGTCCTTTGGTCACGCTTACCTTTACACACACACACATTTTGTTAACACTGAAAGGCAGTTTTATAATTACACTAAGCTATACCTTAGTCGTACCAAGCAAGGTAAATTTTTTTTTATCTTTCATGGTAAACAAACTGTACATTTGCTATCCCCAAATAGCTTTTGGGGGTATACTTGTATAAAGGGGAAATCAGGGCTCTAGAGCTGGTGCGCTTAGCCTTCGACTGTGACTCCTCTATTTCTCTACTCTCAGACTCCAACTCTTGACTCCTTCATAAATGGCTGAAGTAATTTATTAGTAATAACATATTTACTGCAGTAAAATGCTCCAGTACTGATGACTTCTTGTAGGGCCCCTACACGATCAGACTGTCAGTATTAATAAAGCAATAATAATACTGATAGTCTGACTGATCATGTTGGGGCAGTACTGATGGATGGACTTAGAAAATACTGATGTGATTCGAATTTTCTGATCACATAAGTCTCAGTCCATCAGTCTTGAAAGTGGTGGGAGAGACTGACAGTAATACTGACTGTGTGCGTGCACTCGTCAGTATTTACTTCAGTCTCAGTAGCAAACATAGACTGCCCATGTCTTTTTCTTATCATACATGTTGTTGCACGGTGCATGCAGGAGCTGAGATCAATAAAAATAATTATATGAAGTATGACCGTATATGGTCTCGTAGATACTGATGCATACTGACAGTCAGCCTGATTGTTTAGGGGCCCTATTAGTAATCTTCTTTGGCATTGTAAATATATGTTTAGTTAAGTTTTTCAGCCCACATGATGAATTTTGATCCTAAATAATAAATAAAAGTATAAAATATTGTTATTACATTAGAAGTTTTTATTTTGAATCCAGAGTCCAGGTCTGTACATTTTTACCAACTCCGCTCAGAATTGCTTCTTACTCCACGACTCCACAACCCTGGGGAAAACACCGGTCATACAAAGACTGTAACCAATTGAGGATGAAACAGTTATTTTTATGAATACACCTATATTTATCTCCAATTACATAATTACAATAGATGCTTCTCACATTCTTGAAAAAAATATGTACACAAAGATTCAAGTTTACAAAAAATAAAAAATTACAGCAACTTTATTTAAATAATATTTAATGCAAACCAGTGGTATGGTTGTAATAGCTGCTTAATGATTTTCATAATCAGAGTCTATGCACTAAGGAATTTTTCACAAGTTCAAACATATATATCTTGACAAATATTGTAAAACACATACAAAATCATACTAATATAAATTTTTAAGTTGATTGCAGAGTAAAATTTATTTATTTGCTTTCAGGTGAAAGTGTTCCAGTAACAAAAACTCCCTTGCCAAATTCTCCTGACATTCTTTATAATAGTAAGGAACATGCTCGTCACACACTGTTTTGTGGGACACAGGTTATACAGACACGCTACTTTGGAAATGAATTGGTCTTGGCGATTGTAATCAGAACAGGTTTCTCAACAGCAAAGGGCAGTTTAGTCAGATCAATAATGTATCCCCCACCAGTTGACTTCAAGTTTGAACATGATTCCTACAAATTTGTTGAACTTTTAGCTGCTATCGCCAGCATTGGCTTCGTTTACACTGTTATTACAAAAGTAAGTATTCATTTTATCGATATTATCAGTATTCTGTATTTTTTTAAATTAGATTTGATACTTAACTTAGTAGAGGTATAGTGTTCATTAAACTTTATATCCATTTTCAAATATATGTATATTATTATTTATTTTATCGGGAATCATGTCTAATAGCAAACATTTAGATCACATAACAATCATTAATTTATTTGTAAAGCTAGTTATATAGACCAATGGTAACTAGTAGAGAGATGTGACATGCCTTATATTAAATGATATGTGCATTCATTTTTTCAGTTCATGCGTGGCATTAGTTTTTCCAACATAGCTTTGGCGGCCTTGGATTTGATAACAATTGTAGTCCCTCCAGCTCTTCCTGCTGCAATGACAGTTGGCAGATATTATGCTCAAAGTCGCCTGGAGAATAAGGGAATATATTGCATTAGTCCACGTACTATAAATGTTTCTGGTTCTATCGACTGTGTATGCTTTGACAAGGTTTGTTAACATTAATATTCTTTTACTCTACAAGCCATTTGCATGCAAGGTGTTACCCCAAATGGTTTAAGGTTTCCATTGTTGTGGCAACTTGAATGATAGTAGGTTGAAGTTTTGCCACTTAATTGTGTTAAGCGCCCAAAGCCTTCACCTGGAAACCATAAAGTATGTCTTCCCAAATTACTACTTTTGTTTGTTCATATAATGTGATAATATCGTCAAGTTTTGTAATTAACCATTATTTCAGAACATAAAGGAACTTATAGTGCACTTAAAAATCTAAACACTTGAGCTTCTTTATTATTTTTATTTTTAGAAGAATGTAGTTTGGCTTTAATGTGATCTTTTTCTTACATACATTTCAATCATTCTCTTTGGCATCCTCTCTATTTCCATCCTCATTACATGTCCATACCATCTCAGTCCTGCTTTTTCTACTATCTCATATACTCTCATTACTCCCATTCTTTCTCAGATAACTTAATTCCTAATCTTGTTTCTCTTCGTAGCAGCTAACATGCTTCTAACAAACTTCTTTTCATGGCCTCCACGTTCCTAGTCTCTCTTACATTCAATGTTCATGTTTCTGCTGCACATGTGACTTTGGGTACTTCCTTATACTTCAAAGGCTAAAACAACTCCCCCTGCTGGCCTATTATTATTGGTTTTACTATAGTATGTGTGCCACATTCAAATAAATTTCTTTGTGACTCACATCTGTGATCACATGATCTAAGGCAGCACTCTTGCAATAGATTTGGATTGCCGGTGATGAGGATATCACGGTTAGAATGCCGGTCGACCATATTGAGGATGGCTTTCCTAAAGTGTTAACTACTCTCCCTTCATACAAATTCGGTATATTTCCTCTAAATTTCACATTCCTCATTCCTACTCCACTAGTGTAAATACGGGAATAACCCAAACTGGTTGTAAGATTGAGTGCCTAATTTCTTCAGGTAGGCCTGCGCTTTGTTTCTAATATGCTACAACAACTAATTCATTGTTATGTATTATTATTTTCATAGACTGGAACTTTAACTGAAGATGGGCTTGATATGTGGGGAGTTGTACCTGTGACTGACAGGAAGTTTCAAGTTCCTGTCAAATTTATTGACAAAATGATATATGATGACATAATTTTTTGTATGGTCACTTGTCATTCACTCACAATTATAGATGGCAGGCTAAGTGGGGACCCTCTTGATCTCAAGGTAAGGAGCTGCCAATAGCTTATATGTAATAATATTCTCTAAAAAAATAAATAAAATAAAATATACTTTTCTTAAAAGTTTATTTATTTAACATTTTTATTATTATTTTTAAGTCTTCTAATTGTCTTATACATTTTTTATTAATTATTAATTTTTCATAAAGTTATTTGGGAGTTTGAAAGGTGGGGAGAGGGAAGGAGAATAACCTAACAAAGAGGGTAATTGTGCAGCAGATGGTCATTGAAATGTCAAGGTCAATAATAGACTAAACAGGGTTTTTTTAATGAAAGGAAGTGAGTATGAGGCTTGAGTAAAAGAAGATACAGAAAGTTATTTCTTTGTAGGAATTTTAGAACAATAGCTTATTGCAAGATGGTATCAAGTATACCTTAATGCAAAAATGTACTATGTACATCTTAGCATTAATTAATTTTCTTAATTTCTCCTGGTATGAGGCCAGCATCAAGTGAACACTTGCACTCCATATGAACAGGGTACAGTGAGACTTTTTTTTATTTTTTTAATATTACTTAATATTCCCATCTAAACATATTTTCATGAATACTTTTTTTATACACCTTTCCTTAGAAAATTAAATTGAATTATAATTACCTTTTTTATTACAATAACATTATATTTAAAATCTAATCCTTTAATCTAGCATGACCTAATCTCTTTAATTATATAAAAATAAACATTTTTTTATAGTTAAACAAAATTTGAGTCTTATTTATTTTATTCTTTTATCAAACTCGAGCTCATTTTCATGAGAAACTTGTTCTAGATTGACTTATGCTTGCAGGCCCTTAACTTCCATTATATCCAATTTTGAATGTTTTTATTTGAAATGGTTGTGTACAAATTATATAATATTCCGTGCAGACAAATAAGCTCTCTTTGTTTTAAGGCCATTGTTTTTATAACTGACCTCTTTCTTTCTATAAATGGTTGTAGCATTAATTGTAATATATTTAGTTATCCACACTGGTAGAGACATTGGAAAAAACACCCGGCTCGTTTTCTTTAATTTTTCTGGTTACAGGGTGGGCGGTGTTCTTATTCTTGACAAGTGTACTGAAGAGTATTTTTTCTTTAACAGTTTCCCACACTAAATGTTCTGCAAAAGTAGTGTTTGTTTGTTTTAGATGTTTCACTCAACTGGTTGGTTGCTAGAGGAACCAGAAGTAAATGACAACTCAAAATTTGCGATGATATTCCCTACAATAGTGAGACCACCTAAAACTAATGAACCAAGTTCTCATTCCAAAGAAGAGGAATACTTCAGTGATAAACCTCCGCTAGAAATTGGCATTGTTCGTCAATTTCCATTCTCATCAAGTTTACAAAGAATGAGTGTGATATCTCGCAGGCTTGGTGCATCTCATTTTCACGTGTATTGCAAAGGATCTCCAGAAACAATTCTCTCGCTTTCTATACCAGACACAAGTAAGAGTTTAATATCTTTTAAACCTAAATAATAGACTAAAAAGCTAACTCATCATTCTACAAACCCATAATTGATTATTAAGTTAGAGTAAAATCTCACTTGCTTACAAACCAAAAGTATATTGGCCCGAATATAGTATGGCTTCACACATAATATGACCTCAACAGTTTGAAGGTTCAATAAATGGAAACTAAAGGGCTAAATGGGCTGCGAATATAATAAAAGTGTACCGTTTTCAGGAGGATATTTTATAGAAAAACATCACTATATTTGGGGCAATACAGTGTTTCTTTTTCTTTGTTATACAAAGCAAGACAACATTCGTCACTAAAATATCACAAAACACAAAACAAAGTTAGGTATGGAACCACCATATCTGAGCATAACATATCGGTCTTTTTGTTTCATGCGTTTTTAATGTTTCTCTTATGAAAAAGGAATATTTCCCAAAATTCAAAGCAATGTGTAACTGTGAAAAGTGTAAAAAGAAATGAAGAGAAAAGTGTGTTTGTTTCTATCTAGACCTAACCTAACCTAACTATCCATGCAGGTTGGTTTCCTTCACTATCACTTTACATTATTGTGCAGTGTTTCTTCACTGTAATAATATATATTTCCAAGCCATCGGGCAATAATTCATTTTAATCAAATTGTTTTATTTTAATTCCCGTAGCTTTCTACATTTTAACGTATATTTTATTTTCATGTTATTCTTATTTTTTGTCTTTTTTTTATTTTTCTAGTTCCTATTGACACTAGCGCTGTGCTTGAGGAATACACTCAAGAAGGTTACAGAGTCCTTGCTTTGGCATATCGTGAGCTTAGAAAATTAAGCTATGCAAAAGCTCAGCGCTTATTAAGGGAAGAAGTAGAAAGTAACCTCATATTTCTGGGTCTTATTGTCATGGAAAACAGACTTAAACAAGGAACTTCAGCAACTCTCATTATGCTAAGAGAAGCCAACATTCGTACAATAATGGTTACAGGTATGAATCAAATTATGATCTATTTTGTAGTTTTACTGTTATAAATGTGTATTTAAATTTTATAAAAATGTTCTCAGTTATTTAAGCTTTGTTTGCTTATTTTGACTACATTGAGGTTTTCAATTAGCATTAATGTCTTATGTTATCTAATTTAAGAGTCATTTCTGATATTGCCAGAGATTAAATATTTGAAACAATTTAATTTTTTAAATAGCCTCTGCTTAAAATAATGTTAGTGGTTGCAATTTTTTATAATTGCTTATAGTTTCTTTAATCTTTTTGAGATTTTGTCCATGAAATTAACAATGGAATTGTTGAATTAAGCAATGTGTAAAAGATTATTCAGTCTAATTAAGAAATCATTTATTCAATAGCATGGATACAAAGAACATGAATTCACGTTTCACACAGAAAGCAAAGGGAAGGTACTTTATAGAATAGCACAGTATCTAAACCAGTATAGAAAAAAGAAATATTACTAGGTTTACAACATAGTGATATGGGGTTTTATGCCCCGCGATTGGGCGCCAATTATATTGATACGGGCCTGTGATAGGCACCAATTATATTGATACAGGCCCTTGATGGGCACCAATTATTATTATTCTACCGCATGCTTTCAAGGGATCATGCCCCCTTATATAAGCATACCTACCTATCATCTATTTGCTCTCCTATTTTGCCTTTTTTGATCTATAGAATTTCCTTTAATATATCAATTATGTTAAATCGCGAATAAGATTAATATTTTTTTAATTTGAATTTTTAGGCTTAAAGATTTTGTAGCTATACTGGGTTTGACTCTTACTAAAAGAAATCTTAAATTTTATTTTTTTGCAGTCTTTCTGGATAAATGTTCTTGAGATACCCTCTTCTTTTCAGACTTGTTGTGGGTAACATAGAAATGCATTTAAGCTTAGTTTTGAAAAGAATTATTAGTTCTGCTTCGTTCAATTTGTCCTTTTGAATATTTACTCACAATTCCTATTTTAAACATTATTTATCATCACTAAAGTTAGATTGTTTATTACATAATATTTATGGTTGCATAATAATTATAGTTATTAAAGTTGTATTAAATGTTTATTTTTAAAAATTAAAATTTTATTTAAACTTACTGTTAGCTCTACATTTAAATCATCCCAAATTTAAATGCTTTTTTTACTACCTCCTGGATCGAAGAATTTTTGTGGTATGTACGTAACACAACCTTTATTTTTTCTTTTTAGTATAGATATAAAGCTATATAGTCTCTGGTTTGATCTTGGATTGGATTGTACTCTCTGGTTCAATCTCGAATTGGATTATAGTCTCTGGTTCGATCTCAAATTGAATCATACTCTTTGGTTCGATCTCGGATTGGATCGTAGTCTCTGGTTCGATCTTAGAGTGGATCGTAGTCTCTGGCTCGATCTTAGATTTTCGATTGGATCGTAGTCTCTGGCTCGATCTTAGATTTTCGATTGGATCGTAGTCTCTGGTTCGATCTCGGATTTGATCGTAATCTCTGGTTCGATCTCGGATTGGATAGTAGTCTTTAGTTTGATCTCGGATTGGATCTTAGTCTTTGGTTTGATCTCTGGTTCGATCTCGGATTGGATCGTAATCTCTGGTTTGATGTCAGATTGGATCGTAATCTCTGGTTTGATCTCGATTTGGATTGTAGTCTCTGGTTCGATCTCGGTTTGGATCGTAGTCTCTGGTTCGATCTCTGTTTGGATCATAGTCTTTGGTTTGATCTCGGATTGGATCGTAGTCTTTGGTTCAATCTCTGATTGGATCGTAGTCTTTGGTTCAATCTCTGATTGGATCGTAGTCTTTGGTTCAATCTCTGATTGGATTTTAGTTTCTGGTTTGATAACAGATTGGACCGTAGTCTCTGGTTTAATCTTTTTATCCACAAAGCTTTTATGAATCTTTTCATTGAAATTACTATTATTTGCTACAATTTTAGCAACTAGCTCATCATTGAATTTTTCAAGTTTTGCATCTATTTTCTGATTAGTTGTATCTAGTTTGTTATTGATTTTTTTTATTCCTTGTTGAGTTTCTTGAATAATTTTTTTCAATTTTACTAATCATTGCATCTATTTTCCGTATAATTTCTTGACTAGTCACTTTAATTTTCTCAAGCATCAACCTCTCAAACTAATCTAAACTTGTTATGGGTTCTCTCTTAGTTTGTTCCTTTTTTATGGTTCGTGTCACTGTCCCCACTTAGATTTGAATTCGCCATCCACCCTTCCAAAATTTACAAATTATTACAAATAGTAATAATATTTCTACAGTATTAGTTCTAAAGCAAAGTTGTATATCCTGTGAATCAAATTTTTTTTAAAATGGTCTAAGGCTTATCTGACTTGATTGATGAGGTTGTCTAAGTGTGCTGTCATGTGTAACGTCTCGTTGTTCCACCTTGGTGTGATGTACTTCGTCAATGTGCTGTTTAGTGTGCCGTGTGTTGAACGTCTGCTTGTTTCCCCTCGGCGCTATGTCCTTCCTCGGTGTGCCCTGTGTGGAACATTTATTGGTTGTTCCACCTCGATGCGATGTTCTTCCCCAGTGTGCCGTGTGTGGAATGTCTGCTGTTTCCACCTCGGTATGCTGTTCTTCGTCGGTGTGCCGTCTGTGGAATGTCTGCTTGTTCCACCTTGGAACAATGTTCTTCCTTGGTGTGCCGTTCATTGTGCCATGTGTGGAATGTATGCTTGTTTCACCTCGGTATGATGTTCTTCCTCGGTGTGCCATTCATTGTGCCAAATGTCTCTGTCGGTAGAGCCCCTTTTTAGTCTCGGGGATTTGAAGAACCACATTGTGATTGGATGCCAATGATAGTGATATAGGGTTTTATGCCCCGTTATTGGGTGCCAAATATATTTATACGGCCCTGCGATGGGCACCAATTATTATGATATTGGATTGTAAATGATGTCGCGGATGTGGACGCGTGTATGCCTTACAGTGAGCAGTAAGTATAATAATGCCGGGTTTTATGATGACAATGCCTGCCTGCCTTGCTATGCACTAATATGTGATCTGACTATATGTAATTCTTATTCTTATGTAATTAATAAAACTTTTAATGTTGCACACGATTTATTTAGATGATTACACTTTCGGTACTGTAGATTTGATATTAGTGATATGTTTTTATATGTGATATTACTAGGTTTCTCTGTCTTATTACAATCTTATCTATTCTGAGTACTGTGTACTGTTTTTCTGTGTCACTGTGTGGATTCATACGCACAAGCTGCTTATAAATGACCTACTCCTTGCTTCTTGGACCCCTTGTCAACAGTGTTAAAATTAGCTAATAGGAGAACTGCTGGCAACCTGATGTTGTGAAGACTAGCTTCCTATTGGGTTAAGGGAGCCAGCATGTCACATGATTTTTTAAATACAAAGGAGTTTGTCTTCTAAATAAAGAAAGGTTTAAAACATAGTATATTGAAATTACTTCTGAAAACGCTTGATTTTCCATGATGAAGTATTAAAAGGAAACCTTACATATAGTTCTTTGAAGAAAAATACACTTCATCCATGACTTTTTGAATATATGAGAGGGGTCCAAATCAGTATCATTACAACGATAGTGACATAAAAGTAGTCCATAGATATACAGCGCTTTATTTAAAAAAAAAGCTTCAAAAAAATTATTGTATATTTTAAAACTTATTTTATGTAAGTTACTTGGAACTACTGGTAACTAAAATTATGATGTATGATGAACATTGGAGGTAGTGTTCAAACTGATGTCTATACACAACTAAGCTTTTTATAGAAAGTCAACTAACTTTACTTGTTCTTTTAAACATCGCCTTTATAGGTAAAGATTTTATTTTTAACTGAAGAAACCTAGCTCATTATAGTAACCACAATTTATGTCAGAGGTATTTGTTGGAGATGTTTACTATTTAGCACTTAAATTTCCTCAAGTATACTTTAGTGATTAGCAACAGTGTATTAAGTTTCATTTCACAAATTATGATAGCTTAAATGATGTTTGACAGTAATTAAAATCAAAAGCACAATTAAAAAAAAAATGATTGGGTCAGATTAATAATTATAAATTAAATTCCAAGAACAATTCACAGTTCATAAAATCAAAATGTCATTAATGTTCTAAAAGTAATTTGTAAAACTTTATCAAAATGTTCTTTGAGTTTTAAAAGTTATAAGAAACATGTAAGATTTAAGAAAAACGAGACCAATAGCCAATAAAAAGTTGATGAAAATTTGAAATATAAATAAGTGAAATATTATTATTGGTTATTTTATCCACCGTGCCTTCATATTGCTTTTAAAATATATTTATTAATCTGGTCCATTCGAATGTTATCCTCCCATCTGCGTCTAGGTCTTCCCAATGGTCTCTTCCCATTGGGTTTGCCAGTCAATACCTTGAACCTTGAACATTTCGTTATAGATTCCCCCATTCACACTGAATGTCCTGCCCACCACAATTTAAGAGACTTAATTATGTTAACAATGTCCTGTTATGAGTTAAAGTTATGTAACCTCCTCCACCTCTAAGTGGCCTCCTTACTTTTTGGACCAAATATCTTCATAAGCAGCATGTTTTTGAACCCCCCTAATTTGTTTTCATCACATAAGCTTAAGACACTAGATTTCACACCCATAGATAACAACTGGTAAACTAGTGTTTTAATTTTACATGTTCTTGTCTATAATTTTTTTTCTTTTTTCACCATGTTAGAGTCTAATTTTTTTCATATCCAGCTTTAATTTTTCATTGGATTGGAAAGAAATCAATAACTTTTTGGTAAATATATTTAAATATTCCTCATAACAATAAACAAAAGGTTACTTAATACATTATTATTACTACCCGTTTGGGTTATACGCACTTACGCTAATGTGCAATGGTAGGGTGAATGTGAGATGAAATGAAGGACCTACAGTTTAACGTGGAATCCGAACCACAGTGGAGACCTGGAATTCCTCACATTCACAAGATGTCTTGTCAGAGGTGAAGGAAGGGTTTGGTAGTCAGATAAATCTTTTCCGGGACCGAGGATTGAACCCCGGACGCCAGCATAGAAGTCTGACACCTTACCCCTAGACCACCAGGTCACCTACTTAATACATATTGTTAGATCCATTCTTAATATCAAAGGGATATTGCTTAGAAAATACCATTGAAAACTGTGCATAATAATTTATTTTAATATTGTGGAATTTGAACCATCTTTCACTTCTATAGTATGGCTATCTCCAACTTATTTATATTTTGAAAATGTACAGGTGACAACATGTTAACAGCACTTAGTGTTGCTCGAGATTGTGGGATTGTTCCGTTTGGTCAGCGTGTAATTGTGGCATCTGCCCTTCCACCAACATCTTCTACACCTGCACAACTATATTATATGCATGCAAACAATCCTGTCACATCTTCAGATACAGTAAGTAAAACTCGTTAACTATTGACATGCCCTTTTTTAAAAAACAATCTTAGTTAATGTTTTCCCGGCTTCTTAAATATTTGAAACTGTCATAAAACTCAAATGTATGGGAATTAAATATATTTCACCTATATAGTCCAATGTACACTAATTTGTATTCTACTCCTGGGTGTACTTATGAGAATGACTATAAGATTTTTATTTGTGTATCAACGGGAAAGAAAGGTAAATGAACCCTTTTTGTCTTGTTGTTTTAAGGGGCAACCACTTTAAAATCTATGGTACAAGCTGGTACTGGCATAATATTAGTATCACAGTGTCTGTAAATTAAATGTTTTTGCTGGAATGCTGTGATTTAGCACAACTTTTTAGTTAATTATGTTTCTTGTTGTATGATAGATCATTTGATGAATTTATAAGTCTACCTATGTCCCTTTTGAGTGACTTATTTATTCTGATGAAGTCTCACTTGACATGTAAAGGTCAGTCAGCCTGATATCTCAGCAAAGGACAAAAACAATGATTATGAAGTTATTCTTTTCTTTAATAAGATATGTGAAATATTTTACCTTGGAACCATGTTTCCTTTGCATTTCTAGAACTCAAATTTGTCAATCCATTTTTGTTTTTCTATGCAAATCTTTCAAATGTTGGTTGATCTTGCAATAATACAATCTTAAATATAATTTTTGTGTTCTGCAGCTCTTAAGTAACTTTTTATGTCAAACTTTTATAATGTCATATCATATTATCTTAATGCCATTGTTGTGTAAGTACAAACAATAGTTACTTGTTGGACTTTTTATTGATTTTATACTGTTAATAATATTATCATTTTATTTTTGTTTATTTTGCTTCACTTATTTTAAAGTTTTTCAACTAATTATTTTAGTAGATAGTTTTGGTTCCTTGTTCTTAAAATTTGATGAAATCTTAATCGTGGTATAAAATTATTACTATGTATATTTATATATTAACAAATTTGCTAGAAAATAAATTGTTTTTAATTTTAATGTTTTGTACGATTAATTAAAATTATTTTTATTGCAGGCTGCTGATTTTGGGTCAAACAATAGTTACACTCAATGTTATTCACCAAATGATTATTTTAATCAAGCTTTCAGCAGAAACAGTCCGTCCAGCTATTGCTTTGTTATGACTGGCAAAACTTGGGCCTTGGCCAGAACCTACTTCCCAGAAATAATTCCTAAACTTGTGACCAGGGGAGCTGTTTTTGCTCGAATGAACCCAGATCAAAAACAGAATTTAGTGCAAGAATTACAACAACTTGGTTACTATGTTGGTAAGTTAATGTTTAATTTCAAAGTGGTATATTTATGCAGTAATATACTTATGTCAATCCTCATCATTTCGGCCAAAAGTGGGAAATAGTGAGAATTAAAGTGCTACTATAGGGCATACATGCTAAGAAAAGTTACTATGTATCCATTTGCCAAACCATACGCTCTGCAAGGCCATGTTGATTTGTTGTTACTTTTAGTAGTCAGAACACTCAACACAAACAAACAATTTGTTTTTAATTACTAACCATTTTTACATTATTGAAACATGAACTTATTAAAATAACCATTTGGATGTTTCTTTTTTGTTGAAGTGGTGTCTCTGGTTCACTTAAAAAAAATGCTTTTCAAATGAGAGCATCCAAAATGCGGTATTCTCTTCTGAAATCAAGAGGGGAGGGCGAACTAGCCAAAACAAGGGCAGTTGATGATGTCATACCAACCATCTTATGGTTGTTTTCTTGTGCTGATTACAAAATGAAAATGTTTTATTTTGGTGGCATGTTATAAAAAGATACATGTGTGAATATAATACTTTTTTAATTTATTATTTCAGGTACAGTAGAGTCTCAGAAACTTTACACTCGATAACTAGACATTCTGTGTAACTCTACACGCGCACATAGTTGTTGGTGCCAGTCATCACAATCCAAGGTCATTCAACTGTATAACCTCTCAGTTTGTTTAACTATAGTGGAACAATCGTGCTGTGGTGTTTTTACAAGTGCTGTGTTTGTTAGATTTCCAATTCAGTAATGTGTTAGTCAAAACAATACAATATTATATGTACAATACTGTACTGCATTTCTGTATATTATATGTATGTATATTAATGTTATTGTACCATACAATACTACATTACAGTAGAACTGTAGATATAATATTCGATACTGTACTGTGATTCATTCTTGTTTAGTAAACATGACTCTTATGCAAGTTCATTTGGAAAACTCAACATTTCAAAAACTCACCGCCATCTCAGTCCACATTTGGTTGAGTTTCTGAGATTCTACTGTACTATAATATTTTTTGTTGTCACAACTTAAAAACAATAAACATAATAGTTTTATCAATAAATTTAATTTATTTCAATAAGTGATCAATAATACCTAATAATAATACATAGCACCACCCCTTACTACTTGTTCGAGCTATACCCTTAAGTACTAATTACATTAATGGGTTAAGAATTGGGAAGGTTGAATATAGAGGAAATGAACCTGCATTTGTTTGGAGGGAGAGTGTAAAACCATTTATAAAAAACCCTCCCCAGTTCACCCGAAATAAGTTATCAAAACGCCAACTATCCAGTAATCCATATGGAAGTATTATTAGACTCCTTTGATAAAACTTTTTATTTAGTATATTGTAAGAGCATAATTATTTTAAGGCTTATTCGGGCAGGAGGTTAACCCACACCTGTACATTTCCTTGGAAGTCAAGAGTGTTGGGTTGCCTTCCTGCTGAGAATGGCATATATCTCATATAGCTTACATCCTGTTGACGAGCGAGTACGGTGCGACCGATGGACCTTCCTGGCTGGTGAACATAGATATCAGCAAGTTTTTGTGGGAGAATAACACATGGTTGTTGAATATTGGAAGCCATGCTGAGTACATGTGGCGATATCTGGCACGTCGGACGAAATGACGATATAAAATGTGATCTGGTGGTTCACCCCGCTGGAGGGTCGATTGTGGGTCTACCAAAAGGTTGCGAGACCGTTATTGTGCCTGCTCCCTCGTCACGGGAGATCTATCTGGTGACTCATGTAGTAGTTTAGCATCTGACTAGATTAATAAATATAAATATATCTTATTGGACTAACTCGCTAGTCTTATTCCCCACGAACCATCCATCCCAACCCCTACTGCTCGGAGTCCATCCTAACCATGTAAGTCCCTACGGTGCCACGATAGTGTAGTAGTAGGGTTGGCTACCGGGCACCCAAATAAAACCATTGACCTTACGCAGTTTTGCCAGCAGCAGAGTAGGGATGTTACAATATAGTATTAGTAAGCAAATAGTAATTATTTCCAAATAAGCAGACATTAGTCAGTTTCAGTCAATGTTTGCAATATAGAACTTTCTGCTAGCTGTCGCCAACTCTCCGATAGTGGATGCACTATAATAATGTTATCTATAAGTAAAAACTACTCTTTTCAGAGTATGGCTGGTAGTGAAAATACTTTTTCTAACTACATTGTTAACTTATTTTCAATTTCACACTAATTTGTATTAAAAATCACCACTACATTAGCCACCCAGGAGTTTTTAAATTCTTAAACAAAATTTTTTTGATGTTGTATTTTGGTGTCATTATTAACCATTTAGTGTGAGTTTTTGAAAATGTATTAGTATAGATGATACAGTTGTTACTTGCTAGTGATGGAACCCTCAAATTCTTAAATATATTAGAGATTCAAAAAATTAAATAATATTATGTAAAGTAAGAGTATATATATTCGAAAATTTTGAATTGTTTTTTTTTTCTTAGAATTCTAATGATGCTTATTGGTGATTCAGCCACATCGTAATCACTGAACAAACGTTTAAACTAGACCCTAGTTCTGATCATGTTTCTGAAACATCCTAGAGAATCCTGTTTTGATACCCAACGTAGGGTCTTAAAAATGTTATTTTTGTATTTTTTCATCCTTTAGAAATAACAGCTTCTATATAAACCCTTAGCACATTCATCTTTAGATGTATTTTGAATCTATCATACTAAATAATGCTAATGACAGGAGACTGACCAATCCTGGCCTACTTTAAGAGAGTTCCAGACTTGCTCAACCATAACCCATTGATATAAAATGACGATTCGTGAAACCCTTAATATATTATTACTACACGTGATACATCTTGTATCACTGAAGCAATTATTATTTTATACTTTCTACAGCTTTTTTAAAATGAGGTATTACAATATTTTAATGTTTTATTTCTAATTTGTATTACAGCAATGTGTGGAGATGGTGCAAATGATTGTGGAGCATTGAAGGCTGCCCACGCTGGTATTTCCCTTTCTGATGCAGAGTCATCCGTTGCATCGCCGTTTACCTCGAAGAACCCAGACATTTCCTGTGTTCCCGAAGTTATACGCGAGGGAAGAGCTGCATTAGTTACCTCTTTTGGAATTTTTAAATACATGGCCGCATATAGCCTTACACAATTTGTTTCTGTTATGATTCTGTACTCCATTGATAACAACCTTTCAGATATAGAGTTCCTGTATATAGACCTTTTTGTTATCACTGTTTTTGCTTTTTTCTTTGGTCGCACAGAAGCATTTGATGGACATTTGGCCAATGCTCCTCCTATATTGTCTTTGATATCCTTGTCTCCTATTCTTTCCTTGGTATTACAAATCACTCTTGTTATACTATTGCAATATTTATCTTTTTACTGTGTACAACAAGCACCATGGTTTTATCCATTCAATGCTACAAGTGGAGAGGATGCTGAAAGTGTTGCTTGCTATGAAAATTATGCTCTCTTTAGTATATCAAGTATGCAATATATTATTTTGGCACTCGTATTCTCTAAAGGCGCACCTTACCGTAAATCAATTTTCAGTAACTATGGTTTTTCATTATCACTAATAGTCCTTTCAACTTTCACATTTTATTTAATATTGGCTCCTTATGATTGGATCCATAAACAGTTTGAATTGATAATACCACCTATGTCATTTCGTTTGCTTATGGCTGGATTTGGATTTTTAAATCTTGTTTTGGCAGCATTTATAGACTATTTTATTATAGATTATTTATTTGTAAAAAAACTCCGGTACAGATACCAAAATATTGAAAAATCTCGCCAAAAATTTCTTGCTTTAGAAAAAGATATGGCCGAAAATGTATCATGGCCTCCAATAAGTAAAGATCATGGCCCAGATCCAGCACCTGAAGTTTCATGGCATCCTCCTCGCAGCCCTGCAACTATTTCAGAAGTGCATGTAGAATCTGAATCCAAAAACTTTACAAGTGGCACATTACCTTTTATGTTTCCTACTACATCATTTGGAACATATCATGAAAAATGTGATAATACAAATGAAGTTACTTTAAATCCTTCATCTTTGTTCACACCAGAAAAAAGAAGCCATAGTGATGCACAAATTAACTTTGATATTCAAGCTGAATTGAACCATAATCTTTCATCAAATGAAATCACTCCAGCACTGCAAAAAAATGGTTAGATTAAATCGGGATTGTGATATTTCTTCAATATCAGTACCAAAGATAAAAACATCGAAATTTCTTGAAATGATTTGCTATTTATAATGGAATACATTGGTAGCTTAATGGTTTTAACCAGTGGTTGATTCTCAGAGTTCTAAATCTCATGTTTTTTTGTTTTTTTTGCACTGACTAGATCTAGACTCTAAACATTTGAATGGAAAGAATATGATAAAAATAATATTTGAAATATAAGTAAAAATAATTTTTATTTCTAAGCACTTAAAGAAAGTCAAATTTTATTGTAACATTTGGTTGTGTTAAAGTTAAAAAACTAAACTAAACATATCATGTATTTAAATACTATGTATACTTTGTTAACATGAATTTTTTTAAATGTAAATCAATGAATATATATTATAACGCTCGTGATATTTAGTTTTTAGTCCTAAATTTGAAGAATGGTACTGCATTTGTTTCTTAAAAATGTCATTTATAAAGTTTTGTTTAATGTTAAGCACTATCATTTTCAAGTCTATTTCTACACCTAGGTGAGTTCTTTTGATAGTTTTTATTGAATAAAACTTTCTTCCTTAAATTAATAAGTTGACACTTCTTAAAGAGATTTTTTTCATGATTATACTTAATGAGCTCCCAAGCTGGCCTTGCTCTTTTCATGTAAAATTTTACATTTTTTCAATTTAGACACTATTAAAAAAGGCCTATATTCAAGATGTTTCCAGTGTGGAGAAGTTATATGATAGTGTGGGTAGAAATAAACTCTAGAAATATTCTCCTCCACTCTTCCAGTCAGTATGCTAGAGTTCAGAGTCCCTATTTATAGCCTCTGGTTGTCAACAATTTTTTCCAATCTGGCATTTTACTTTATTTTATTAGGTGCTTTTGTTTGCTTGAGCCACCGTCTTGCTAAGCATGTTGTGACCTACACCTGAGTAGCAGGGGTGCTGCTTATAGGTCTTTGTGTAAACCTTCTTTTAGTGGTAACTCTCCTTAACTGAGGCTACAGGTTCTGAAGATGACTTAGATCATCATCATCATCAACTCTCACTCTCCCAGCCCACCAAACTAAAAGAAGACTGGCCAGGTGCTGTTCCAAGCTTATTGGTTTTGACCCCAACCAGTCTACTGTCTCTCATCTGCACCTGATCTGTTTTTCGTTGGAGTTCAATCCAGAGAGACTGATGCTTAAATCGGTTGCCTACAGGGGCTCGGGGTGGCCCTGCATACTGGTATGTCTCCGTTTGACTACTTTCGTTATAAGTAGTACACAAGACTGGTCCAAAAGCCCACGTCATGGGCTCCACTCATGGCGCTGGCCTGAAAATGAGCTGGACTCCGTGAGGCAGTGCAGCTTAATCGCTGACGAGTGATGGCGTTGGCAAAGTAATGGGGTCCAGTGGTTGGTTTTCTGGGCCTCTCCTTTAGTGCGGTGAGCAATTTTAGAGCTCCGGTGCTAACTTGGACAGTTAGTAGTGCATGTGTTAGAATATGGGCGCCTCCACTCGTACGCACGAGTAGTGGGGAATTACTTTACCATGTGCAATGGGTGTAATCCCATTCCCCTACACACGGGAAAGAGTGGAGATCATAAGGTCGCTTCTGTGAGTGGAAGTAGACAGCTGCGAGTACCGCCCTGGATAGCTGGTAGGCATGAGTCCCCAGTGCCGGTCATATCAGTGTATACTGGAAGCGGGGGGGAGTTAATTCTCTCCTCCCGGGTATTTGGCCTGATCCAGATCATCCCACCCTTCAGGGTGGGGGGTTGGAACTTTTTAGGTACTAACCTAGAAACTGCCCTGGGCCATGACGTTCAGGGGTGCTGTACAATCCCGGCAGGCTGCAAGTGTGTTAGCACTTAATGGTATTAGTAACCCAACCTTCGTTAGGTTACTTAGGCCCCGGTGTACCCCACTTGGTGGTAAGCAGATTGAGTAGGCAAGGCTAAGCTGAATCCACTAGATAGGCTCCCTGTATAGTACGTCACTACCCCGCTGGTATCCTACTTTGAGTGCCAGTGGTCTAAATTATTAGACTCGCACATAACTAAGTCTCCATTGACAGGGAATTCTGAGATTGAATCTTCACCAAGTGCACTAAAGTTGATTTTTTTTATTGTGATTTTCCCAGCCTCATTCCTGCTTAATACATATTAATTTCCTCTTAATCACCCTACTCATTCCTATCCCTTAGATTAAGTTGTTAGTAACCCTTTGTTAAAACTATAAATTAGGAAATAGATAATAGTTCAAAAAACATGTCATGATATGTGTTGCCATCAAGTCAAAAACAAGCAAAACTGTTAACTTTTTTAGTTATATAAACTTCTAGCCTTTAAACCAATTATTTGATCTCATTTTTAACTCTGTATTCTGAAAACTCTAAGATCACATCACTTTTCAAAGTGTACATAAATAAATTGAAATATTTAATTTAAAAATGAATTTTGTGTACTCATACACACCCATAAATATATATTTAAAGGGTTTGAATTTAATAACTTAAAATTTATTCAAAGCGTTGATAAAATAATCTTATTACTAATTTAATAAACTATCACCGCATGCTGTTATCTAATTGGCTCAGTTATAAAGATAGGGATTAAAGAAAATACAGCAAACTTTTACAAGTTTCAGCGAGTTATAATATTACTTTATGAAGCTTAATAAATTATGTCATGTAAACGAAGAATGTGTTTTGTCATAGATTCATTATAGTAATTTTAAAGTACATTAAATATATCAGTTATAAAGATAGGGATTAAAGAAAATACAGCAAACTTTTACAAGTTTCAGCGAGTTATAATATTACTTTATGATGCTTAATAAATTATGACATGTAAACGAAGAATGTGTTTTGTTATAGATTCATTATAGTAATTTTAAAGTACATTAAATATATCAGAATATGAAGATGACAAGGAGATCAGAAATTTTGTTATTTAATAAGGTGACCAATTTTTTTACAGTGAAAAGGTGGACGAAAAAATTTAAGAAAAAAGTACAACGTGAATAAATTAAAAATTTTATCAATTAAAACAAAAATACACTAATTATGCTTACATCCCTTTTAATTGTTTAATTAAATGAGTATTTTTCCATTGAATGAATATTTTTGTCAATATAACATTTTCTAACAATATATTGGAAATTTTGGAGCAAGAAATATCCTTCATATTGAATTTTACGGTAAGTGCTGCAGCTAGATTATCAACATTCATTCTTGATTTCTCACTCGTCCAAAAATCATTACCAATTTAAAAAACTCTTTCAACTGCTGCATTAGTTCCAGGGCAGCACAACGTAAATTCAACAAGAATAACTAAATTTTCATATGGAATGTGTTCATTTTTGAAATGGTTAAATATTTCCACCCATATTTTATCAATTTCAACATGTTGATTTTCCCATTGTTCTAATTTATCAGAATTTAAATATACATTCAGTCTTCTAATTTCTTCAAACAGATAATTTTCATTGATTTTAATATTAGGCATTTCTTTCGATAAAAACTCAACACAATTTTCAATATCTGCCCAATTTACTTGCAATGAAGTTATAAACACCATTGAAAACGGTTATTTCCTGTGATATTTGTTTCAGACCATTCTTCAACATATTGGAAACATGTTGGTAAAAATTCTGCACTTCTTTGGTAAACTTTTCCGTTATGCCCGGATTTGATTCCTCTAAGTTTGACAGTTTTCTTTTTATTATTAAAGGAATAAATTTTTCTTCAAATCGTGATTTATATTGGAGGACAAAATTGTTGAAAATAAGACTAATTTCTCTAGCTGAAATATGTTCACCTTCAATCACTTGAATCGTTTTGTGGAAAATAGATGCCTTATTATGTACAAAATACATTAATATTTCCAGTAATTCATGATTGATAAAAGATTCCAGAATTTTTGGACATTTGTCTAAACTTAAAAAATATGAACGTAGAGGCTCAAATATTTGTAAAACATGCTCTATAGCAGGTGTTAGAGCGAGCCATCTAACTTTTGAATATCCTAAAAGTTTTTTGCATTCAACATTTGCGTCTTCACAAAATTGTTTTAAAGTAGCCACACGAACAGTAAAACGACTAAAATACAAATAAATTGTCATTACATCTACATCAATTGGCATGGCACATGACACTGTGTTGATTGCATTTGACAAAATATGTGCATTACAAACTATTCCTAGTATTTTCATTTGGAGTAAATCTTGTAATTTTACATAGATATTATTCACTCTTTTGCATCTTCGCCCACCAAAATTTGTGTTTGTATTATCAGCTGTTAGTGCAAAAACTTTAGATTTCAAATTGTTTTTCTTTATTACTCTGTATAGATGGTTTGACAAAATTCAGCAGTTCCGCCCTCAATGGATTCTAAATTTTAAATTTTTACTTGAATGCCCTTGTTAACATTATAATACCTTACTAGTATTGGATACAATTTGGTTTTATTATGATTTGATGCATCAGATAAAACCGTTACAAATGCTGCATTTTTCAAGTCTTCTTTAAGTATTTGATCACAGTAATTTTTAAATACTGATTTAATAATAGCCTCACATTTTGTCCTGGCACATGAAAATTTAGCATTGTAAAATTTTTTTCAATAATTTAGTTGTACAATCCATACTATGAAAACTTTGATTGTGAATTATGTTATGAAATGCAAATGTTCCCTCCATTACAGCTAACCATTTTTCATCTTCAGAATGATTAGAAGTTTTAAAAAAAAATTGTTACTTTACTACTGGAAGCTGATGCATTTAATTATTGCTTATGTTTGTTGGTGTTCAAGTGTTTCGTTATAGCTGCTCTGCCTCCAACTGCAATACAAAATTCTCCTCTGCAAATATTACAGAAAACAATGGTGTCTCTCTTAGATATGAGGAATGGAAATTTCTTTTTCAATTGATCGTTGAAATGGCATTTTCTCTTTCTTGATTTTTCTATCCCTTAAATTAAATAAAATTAAAAATAAAATATAGAGCTACACAAATGATGCGAGAACATTATTAATAAATAAAATTAATAATTAAATCTAAAACTTTGACATTAAAAGCAATAAAACTTTACTAAATCTATATTTAAATTATTTTAAACTTTTGTTGAAAACAGGGTTGTATAAAATTTAATCAACGAATTAATAAAACGTGTATTGTACTTATCTGAGTATAATATTCACTGAGAAAGAAATCATTTCATATTTCCGTTAGAAGTAAACACGAAGTATAATATAGAGATAAAGTAAACAAAGTGAAGTGCGCAATGGTGCAAGACACATGAAGTTCTCCTATACCCTGTACGTCACATGACACATAACAGTTCGGTGTGGCATCTCTGAATACAGAGATTAACAGATTAGTTTTAAAATATTGAAAAGGAAGACAGGTAGGAGGATACTTTTCGAGGAAGGACAGAATTTACAAAAGGAGGACGATTGGTCACCTTATATTTAAGCATATCTTTACCAATTGTTACAAAATTAAAATTCCATAGGCTAGTTTATTTGAAGCTCTTTATATTAAATGTTTAATCATGTCTAGTCATTAATTTGATTAGAATTTAAAACTTTAAAAAGCAATTTCCTCTTTCCCAGCAGCCACAAATAAGTTTTTTTAAATAAGAATTTGATCAAAATTGATCTTTCCAATATGTTAAGAGTTTAATATTTGCTCTGAATCTAATCAATTTGTTTAAAAGTGTTTTTTAGAAGAAAATAAGTGCTGTAAAGATAAATATTTAGATACATTATATGATGGAAATTTTACAAAATTAAATATTATGAGTGTGTAGTGGGTTTCAAAAGTAGGGGAAAAGGGAGGGTTAGCTATTTAACTAACAATCCTTTGTTAAATTTAGATTATTTTATTTAAAAGAAAAAAAAACTAGCAAACCACCCCACCCATATTCCTCTACCTGATAGAAATTCTAGTTCATTTCTATATTCTAAAATTTATCAAGTGAAATATAATTAAAATCTTTTACTATAACCAAACATCACAACCCTACTTGAATTCACTTATTTAAGTTATGGAAGCATAACTAAGCTTAGAACCACTGCTACTATTGCCCCTATCTTTGCATGGCCCAAGTTTTACTTACCAATACATGTTTAGGCAAATTTAATCTATCATAAAACTGTGGGAATGGGAAAGGGTGTAGAAAGTTAATTTTTCTAGGGAGTAAAGGGGGCCCACTAGAAAACTTAACTATATCTTTAGACAATAAAAGTTTTTATACGTATATACGAGCCCACCAAGGGGGTATTCATCAAATTCCTAGGGGATCTGGACACCTCAAACCCCCATTTCTATGTCCATGGGGATGGGCCTTGTCCTTCCTCGCTCCCCCCTGCCCCCGCCCCCTTTATACACCAACCCCTAGCAGACACAAACTTGTGAAACAAATTGTACAACAACCTCCATGAGATAATTATATACATATTTATATTTTTGAGCTAAATTAGACAGGGTATAGTCGAAACATATCGTTGTTAAACTATAGGCACTATCTATTTTATTTTCATATTTAATATATTACACCCATTTTACTTAAATTCACTATGCTGGCAGTTAATAAAACAATGTAAAAAATTGTTTCTGTTATTTTATTTAGTTTATCATAAGAATTGTATTCATACTTGTGCATAAACAGCATGTTTACAAATACAATTATTAAAGCTTCTTTTCTTATGTGTTAAAAATGAGTTTGACAGCTCAGTCATTAGTTTGTCTGTCTACTGAACTAAGGATCCTGGGTTTGATTCCCGGCATGGCCGAAACATTTATTTTGAGTGAAATGTGGGTTAACCCTTTTACATTAATGAATTAACGGCCGGAAGCTAGATGTTGTGTCTGTTCTAGATTTAAGTTAGTTTATGAATCATGTGCTGAAATTATCAGTCTGTTCAGAAAGTTCATGTTAAATACTTCAAATAAATGAAAGAGAAAATGTTAAAAAATGAAAACATAGTTTATATATACAATCCTTGGTGTCTTGATGCAAATGTGTTTTAGATGCATAATTTTTTACATAAAGCTATATTAAATATAACTACAAATATAGTTCTTGGCAAAACTACATTGTCCAATATGTTGTCAAACATACCAATATTTAACTAAATCTAATATTTTGATACTTTAAATTTCTATTGAAGCTTGTATATAGTATTACTCATATACATTGTACATTCTGTTATAATAAAATGTATGCCCCTTCAAAAATGATAAAGCACATGTATCGGAAACAAGCATGTGGAGGACATTTACAAATAGATGCCAGTTTAAGTTAAGCTGTCATATATCCTTAAGAGCATTTATGTTTTTTTGTAAGGATTGAAAGTTAAGAGTGCATCTGTAAAGTATGATCAGGTCTATATTTCATGTAAACAGATTGTACACCTTCTCTGTGCAGGGTACTTTATAAATGTATTGTAACTATATTAATTACTACTAAATGTCACATTAAGTTCCATTTTAACATACTTGTGTCAAAAGTATTAGTAATGAATGTTGGTGACCTGGCGGTCTAGGAGTAAGGTGTTGTTGGTCTTCTGTGCTGTGGTTCGGATCCCACGCTAAACTGTAGCTCCTCCATTTCATCTCACAATCACCCTACCATTACACATTAGCGTAAGTGCGTATAACCCGAATGGGTAGTAAGACGTGGTGCTAATAATAATAGTAAAAATAATTATTTTTTTTGTTCCATGTTATTTAACCTCTCAAGTAATAGGCACACACAGGTAGTTTTTTTTATTAATTTCATTATACATTAAATATATTATATTTTCAGTATTTTCATTTTGGATTTGAACTTATACCACTAATGTTTACAGAACTACAAACATGGCCCCTTTTTAAAAAGTTTTATCAAATAACATTGTTTTGGGAAAAGTAAGTCTATACTAAGAACCTATTATTTAATAGTAACATTAATTTGAATATGAAATTAAATGTATGTAAATAAAATGTGTTATTTAATTTTAATTCTTAATTTAAAGGAATCATTATGAAACATGTATTACTGCTTCTTGAATACAGTAAAAATTATTTATTTATTTGTTTATTGAAATTTAGGTGTATAGAACAAATTATTTATTTACAATTTGAATATTGCTTTAAATCTTTTAATTCATTTAATGATTGTAGGTGTATAGAACGACTTATTTAACGATAACACACATTAAATCAATCATTTAAAATTGTCTGGCCCTGGTTATAAACAGTTTATATAAGGTAATATGATAAACATAATTACAGTTAATTTAAAAGGTTTTTGGTAATATTGAAAATTTAAGTGGAAGTTTTATTCATAGTCACATGAAGCATATTAAGCTTGACAAAAGTAAAATTGTTGGTTATTAAAATAGTATGTAGACTAGGTATTATACGTTATTTAATATTGATATAAATACAGAACTTGATGTGGCACAAGCAATTTTGCTAAACAAGTTATATTTTACAAGAATATACACTTAAAGTTCCTTAGACTTAATTACATACATTTGAACCTAATAATGTGAAAAAAAAATTGATGCTTTTAAATATCAATATGTAATTAAACATTTATATAGAATAAGATAAACTTACATGCTTTAAGATTAATTTACTGATAGAATGAATTTCATTATCTATGATAGGGCCTGAAAGTAGTATTATCTTATGATTTTTTTTCCCTTCACCATGTGATATGCTGATAAATAAATGGAAATTGAATCTTTATTGTTTTTGAATTAACTTTTTGTTTATTTTAAGCCTAAGTTGTTAACTGGTTGAAAAAGAACATAATTTATTTTTTGTAAAAAAACTAGATTTTAATAAAAATTATTTTAATAAACTTAAAATGGTTATCTTATTTTTTATTTTAGATAGTCTTCTCCTTAATAAGTTAAATTGTGGATTTTTTTTGTAGGTTTACACAGCGAGTTTTGATGCTAGTGCACCCTCATCAATTCTAAATAAGATCATAAAGGAGAAGAGAGCATGTTAAATATATTATAACAAATATGAGAGGGACAGAGAGAGTCTGTTGACACACATGTGGACTGTGAGCTCTTATTACCTGAGGGATGTTATATAATTATTTAACACAAATAAAACTAAATTGAAATTCAAGACTATAACAACATATGCTTAGCTATTTATGAAAGATATAAACGCAGCAAATAAATGAAATAAAACATCTCCACTCTAATAATTATCAGTTCCTCTGTCCAGCCAAAAAAATCTCGAAGCTCAGAAGACATAAGAAAGTGAAATTTTGGTGTCGGGTAGCTCCTAACTCAAGAGGGTCCAGGAATATTTGNGGGCCCCTCATTCCCCCCCCCCCCGCCCCCTCCCCAAAATGGTGGTGGTTGCAGCTTGATCGCCAGCGATAGGAATGATCTTGTTAAATTATTTGGCTGACAGTAAGATTAACATGACTGTACAAAAGATAATACAAGATATTTATATTATTTGAAAGTTATGTGAAAGAATTAAAGGTAGAATAATAATGACTTATACAGTCATTTAGGGTAAAGTTGATCATCGACTCAATAATTTGAATTTCCCGCCCCAGGTCATGGCCTACTAGATCTCTTGCATGTGTTAAAAGTTGGCCACAAAGCACTAATCTAGAAACTTGTCAGCATAAATTAAAAATATTTATTTGAAAATAAGGTGGAAAAAATATTTTCTAGTGATTTTCAGATTTTTTTACTGTAACCAAAAAGTCTGCTTTGGTTCTCAGTAATACTTTGTAGTGATCCTTTGAATTTTTCTGTACATGTTGACTATCTTGTTTTCTACTGGAAAATGTATGTATACATCTTTGTGGCGTCATCTTTTCCCTCAGCTGTTTTTTACATTCCAATAAAAGATAACTTGGTAGAGTTGATTGGTGAAATGGCTCCAATAAATTGTAAATATCGGCATCGTGGTGTTGGACGTTGGAGTTAATCAGATATAGTGATAATGTGGTGTTTCAGATTTTCGAAAAGGTATTAAGAGTATAAGAAAGTCTTCAGAAGAATATGGAATTCCATATGGAACACTAAATAATAGAGTGAAAGTTAAACATAACCTTAAATATGAGAGACCAACCGCTTTTTCCAAACTCAATGAAAATACTTTAGTGAACGGTCTAATGTTGTGTGCCAAGTGGGGCTTACCTTTGCGTCCCACATATGTTAAAGATGTAGTTCAGCACCGTTTAAATTGAAAGGGGAGTATCGAAAAATTATTTAAAAACAATGGACCGAGAAGGGAGTGGCTCCTAGGCTTCATGGGCAGAAACAAATAACTAAGTCTGAGAATGTGTGAGAATATTAAAAGAGCTAGGGCTGCTGTTAATTAATCATGTATCAATTAATTAACCAATTGTCATTCTACCAATTACGTTCCTTATAATTCTCATAATTAATAATTACTTTGATGAACTTCATGTTACCATGCTTGGTATTTCTCCGTCAAACATAATCATTTTTATGAAACGAATTTTCAGAATGATCCAGGGGCAACTATAGTGGTTTTTCAAACAAGGGCCTCGGCATGCAGATAGTTTTATGGACACATCTAAAGAGTATTATAAGTGTAATGATTGCTGGTACAGGTGATGACAATTTCCTTTCTCCATTCGTTGTTAATAAAGCCTTGCACGTTTATCAACCATGGACTGAAGGAGTTATTGCAGGGTCTGAATCTAGATCTAATAAATCTGGTTTCTTTGACTT
>CABFOW010006249.1:0-26041 GCA_902141385.1 Timema californicum | reverse complement strand
CTGTTACACTAGTGTGTGATTGTGTCAGTGAGGCTGTTACACTAGTGTGTGATTGTGTCAGTGAGGCTGTTACACTAGTGTGTGATTGTGTCAGTGAGGCTGTTACACTAGTATGTCTGTGATTGTTTAAGTGAGACTGTTACACTAGTGTGTGATTGTGTCATTGAGGCTGTTACACTAGTGTGTGATTGTGTCGGTTGAGACTGTTACACTAGTGTGTGATTGTGTCGTTTGAGACTGTTACGCTAGTGTGTGATTGTGCCAGTGTGGCTGTTACACTAGTGTGTGATTGTGTCAGTGAGGCTGTTACACTAGTGTGTGATTGTGCCAGTGAGGTTGTTACACTAGTGTGTGATTGTTGTAAGTGAGACTGTTACACTAGTGTGTGATTGTGTCAGTGAGGCTGTTACACTAGTGTGTGATTGTGTCAGTGAGGCTGTTGTCAAGCGCAACGACTTAAATTATTGTTTTTTTCATTCAAATAATAAAATAAATAAAGTTAAATGAAAATGTATTGTTTTTTATATTATTTTGAGAATTTTAAAATGTATTTTTTCAAGGGAAATATTGTAGGCCATAAAAGGTTCGTAGGCCCTAGGCACTTTGCCTGGTCGGCCTAATAAAGCGGGCCTGTCTATATTAATAAAATAAAGAGTATGTCTGTCATAGCCATTACGTGATATCTACCGCACGCAGAGGGGTGAGATATTAAAAATTAGTAGCCTTTGGAAACAAACATATGCACCTAGAAGTTGAATTTTTAAAAATTTGGATTGCATTTTTTAAAATCTATTAAAAACTGGTTCGGAATATATAACACGAAGATTTGTTTTTCTGTTTGTTCGAGGCAAAATTAAAGCGTTGCCAGGGGTAACCACGCAATATATTGCGTTTTACCCAGTGTAACGACAGGTTTTACTGATAGTTGAGAACCAAAATAATGTTCAGGATCAATCTAGTTTGGTCAATTTCGGCGAGTGCATTATGTTTCTCATTTGTTTTTGTTTTTCAAGACACTTTAACTGTGTTTTTTTTAGCACCGCATCTTACTACCCGTTCGGGTTGTACGCTAATGGTTTTAAGGGATTAGTAGGCTTATATTTATAGGAAATGTATCCGTATTTTCTTGGAGGGCCAGTAGAAGCACTTTTGAGAAAAAAATTACCCTCGGTACACACGACTGAGATTCGAACCCCGAGCTCCCCATCATTGGCAGTCTGTTCCAAGCGAGAGTAGCGCCTAAGACCATGTGGCCACCGGAGTGGGTGTAAAACCTATTATTTATCATGTAACTACCGGACTGAGTGTATTTTATCCTCCTACATCATAGCCCGGCAGACTATCCGTGCGGCCAATCTTTCTGTCATTATTTAGAGAGGAACATTTTCCGTTAACTTTCTCGGAACACGCTTCGATGGCCACATGGTCTAAAGCGTCACTCCCGCAATAGACTGGACTGCCATTATGACTGAAAGATCGGGGTTCGATCTTGGTCGGGTGTATCAATGGTGTTTTCCACTCTCCTTCCAAGCAGATGAGGGTACATTCCCTGTAAATTTGACCTCACTCATCCCTAAGAGATAATCATAGTTAGTACATATCCGTATGACCTGATAAAAATAACTTTCCAAACAAATTATGGCAACTAGAGATGTAAATTTTACAATGAGATGTTCAGATCAATGAATCCCAGGCTTTGGCTAAAATTTTGAAGTACTGATATATTTGGTCTAAAGAAGATAACATTTTAGTGAAACATTCAACCACCAAGCGCTATATTCAATTCATGAGCGGGAGAAAATAACGGCTGTTATTGCTTTAATGGAACTAAACTGTCAATGTTTCTGATAGTGACGTATTTTGGGAGAAAATAAATTTGAACTATTTTAAACGCATTTGTCTAATTTTCATTGTTGAAATTGTTGATTAAAAAAAATCGACAATTTTCCATGATCTAGCATTTGGCGGGGAAAAAAAATATATTATAATAATTGAAACGTGAAATTTTCCACCTTACATCTCTAAAAAATTAGGAGTGGCAGTAGTCACAACAATCTCGCGTACGTTCTTCGAACTCCACATTGTTCTACTTGGTGTGTGGTAACCGCTTGTTGACAAACGGAACAATAATACCAGCGTAACATTATGATAATTACCTGTTCGTTTCTTGTGGACGCTTCTTGAATATGAAATAATCTGTATTAAAACTGCGTCTGTAAGAAAAGTTGTAAAAACAAAACAATACCTAGGAGCGTACTCGACCCAATTCAAGGTGGCTCGCCACATTGCAGGGTTTTTTTCCCCCTCAATCATTTTGTGTTCATATGTGCCCGAACATGAACATATTTAGTGTGAAACTAGGCCCTTTATATTACATTATATTATTTGAAGTCAAGCTAACCCACCACACATTAAAAACACAACATAACAATGTTCCGTGTCCGAACATAAACACATGCACAGGCTCAAATATAATTATTATGACGCGTTTAATCTTTCGATAGATTCGTTACTGTATTAATTTTGTGCAACCCAATAATGATTGGCCACCTTAAGTATTCTCTAGAATTCCTAATTTTTTAGCACAAATGTTTTTTTTTATACATGTGAGCACAAACGTAGCACAATGAAGGGACGTGAAAAGAATTTTGTTGTTAATTCCTAATTTTTTAGCACAAATGTTTTTTTTATACATGTGAGCACAAACGTAGCACAATGAAGGGACGTGAAAAGAATTTTGTTGTGTTGTGTTTTTCAATATGTGGCGAGCTAGCTTGAGCTAAAGTTGGCCCACCACATTAAATGTTATCTAAAAGGCAAGTTTCGCATCACGAATGTTCATGTTTGGGCACATTCGAACAAAAAATTCCGGCCATGTAGTGGGCCAACTTGAGCTACTAGTAGTACACTAGTAGCTCAAGTTGGCCCACTACATGGCCGGAATTTTTTGGAGATAGCCCGCGAGGATAAGAATGATGCAGGAGAAGTTCTAGGAGGAAATAAACTGGAGAAGAACCAAGAGAAATACTAGGAACTGTGTAAAAAAAATGAGGCATTCGTTTTTCTTTGTACCTAGATACAGATCAAGCTCATTGGGGAAGAAAAAAAAAACAAAGGGCATAAATAAACCCTTATATGTATAAAACACGGCTCCTAGCACTTATTATATAATGTATTTATTGTTTAGGGCATTATCTAAGACATTATACCCCTGAAAACGGGTATATAGGTGCAAACTACTGTAATAAGACTTAAAAAATCTTTTTGGGAGAGTGGTTAGAGTGAGGCAGATAACTGAGTGTCCCCACATTTGCTAAGTGCAACCCTGGGTCTTGGTGGATATACACAAGTGCAGGTGTAGAGCACTATAAGTTATTGTAAGAAATAAGGAGGAAAAACAAGAGTCATTATGAAGCAGTGGAAGCTCTTAGAGCATATATATAAGACAGTATGAAGAATGGTAGGGTCTTGGAGAACATGCACAGGAGAAAAATCAAGAGGACTTTACGTTTCAAACATTCAGAATTTAGCTTTTATATATATAATAAAATTCACACAAAATGACGTATTTATTGCAATCTCAATTATTTTATGCCATGATAGTTTTCAATATTCTTAAATTGCTTAATATGTAACTTTTACATGTGAACCTTTAATAGGCGAACCTTGTCAAGTAACTTATTTAGTAGCGCCAAATGTTGTGAATAAAAAGTAGTTTCCTAATCGATCACGAAAACATTGTTTTGAAATGTTAAGCTTTCTATACGTTGTTTATATTTACATGTCAATGCCGAACTAATATGGCTCATAGAACTGTTAAAATGGAATTTGATGATAATGAAACGTTATTTTCGACAAACGAATTAGAAGGGAGGAAAAGATTGAGGTGTAGTAATTTTTCTTCACAAGAAAAAAATGTACTTATTCACATTATTGAAAAATATCAAGAAATCATTGAATCTAAAAAAACTGATAAAGCCAGCGTTCAAGAAAAAGAGAAGGTTTGGGGAAGTGTAACCGAGGAATTTAATGACATTCTTTTGAGTGAGCCTCTTAGAACTACTAAACAATTAAAAATGTGTTATGATAATCTTAAGAGGAAAATAAGAAGAGAAGTATTTACTGTTGAGAGCCCGAAACCAAAATTGGATCATATAACCGCTATTAAAAGTCAGGTTAACGTTCAAAGCGATGGCGAATCCAACTCGGCCAATGACTCACAGACTATAAACTCGAATTACCAAAGTAAGTTAAAATGTTTACCTTTCGAGAAAGAGGGAAAAAGCAGTAAAGTTAGATGTGTTTCAGTTTTCTAAGCTTTTATCAGAGAAACAGGTTTGATCAACGCCGGTGTGCATTGGCATTCATTTTTCCAACAATGTTTATTTTAAGTTCAGGTAATTACTGGGTGATTTCCATAAACCCCACCATCTACATCCTATACTGTTATACAGAGTGATTCACTTGAAACCGAACACTTGTATTTTGGTAGGTGTTGCCTTTTTAACATTATTAGAACGTTAGCTTTTAGGTTATTTTCAGATTCATAAAGGTCCTAATAAAGTAGGTTTTATAGGTGACCTCTGAGCTGATGTTATTAATTTGTTTAGTAAGACTAGTTTAGTTGTGTTAAGTCCCGAACGACTCACCCTGTATAGGATCTAGTTAAAGTCACAAGTAAGGTGCCCGCTTCGGTGGCTACAAGCCCTAAGATAAGGCATCACTCTCGCAAATGATTAGACTGTAGATGACTGGGAGATTTGAGGTTCGAATCCCAGCCAGGTATATTGAGGGTGTTAATTCCTAACGGCTTTGCTTTCTCCCTTCTCACAAATGTGTGTAAATATTCTCTTTAAATTCAACCTTCCTCATCCTTAACCAAAGTGTGATTAGTAAATAGGCGTACAACTTGAACGGTTAGCAAGACGCGGTGCTAAAATAAATAAAGAAAACTGGCCCTAAAAGATAGAGACAACTGTCTCCACCCATAGAGTCATTAACATTTTTTTTTAAATGTAGCCTTAAATTCAACTTTTATTATTACTACTTCCCACCCCCCCGACCATTACTTTATCACTGTGCAAGGCGAAACCCATTCCCCACTTATACATTTTTCCGCCACGTCAAGGATCGAACCCATGACCTTTAGCTTAGATGGCAGACACACCACCGACTATGATAAGCCGTTAAACTTAAATTTGACTCAAACTATTGCACAAATACCGGTACTTATATTTGCTCCTGCTAAAATTTATCATTTCTATAACTTTACCAGTTTACAATTTCAATATAAAAATCACAACTTGAGATCAATTTTTCAAAATGCCATTGTTTGTTGAACCCCATTGGGTGAACAACTCCCGTACCAGCGGTTTTTCACATGGGTACTGGTACTGCAGCCTTTGTAGGTTTCTTTATGTGAAAATTTGTTTTATTTTTTATTTTTCTTAATAATAATAATAATAATACTAAAGTGTTGTAATAAAACAAAAATCTTATTTTATCAATCACCCTTTTAAGATAAGACCTTCAATAAATTCCAGAAGATTACATTTTAGCTCAGAAGTCACATTTCTTTTTGACATAATAAAAGGCATGGCAGTAAATTTATTTACAATAGCAAGAAAAATTGGTCATGTATCACAGAGATAAATACTGTCCACATCGGAATATATTTAACATTTATCCTCTGCTGGGATTGGTTGATCTCACCGCAAACTAATTCGTTGTACGAGAAATTAGTGTCTATACCTACAACTTAAAGCGAGTTCAAACGGTTGTTTTTTCGACCACTCATCTCGAATACAAACAATTTTAGTTCAGGAATTTAAAAAAAATGCTTTTCTTCGCATTTTTGAAGTGTTCGAGAAGGCTAGATTCGAGCTCAAAATGAGAGATCTTAGGAATAGGGGTCCTAATCATTCTTACAAATGTGCGTGGTATATTCACCTCGCATTACAAATAGGCGCATATGAATTCATCATGTATTCATTTTCATGCATTATTGAGTATGTAAGCTCATGAACCTCTGCTCCTGTGAGTTGATTCTCTTTCATCATCATCATCATCATCATCATCATCATATCCTGCCAGCCAGCCCGGATGATGTGTCTCCATTTATTACTGCCCTGGTATGCTGGAGAGGACTTGAGAAGATCAGGTGAGGGTGAAAAATGGGAGTGAGTGAGAAGAGAACCATTTTGGTTGTGATTCATCGGTACAAATCAAACTGTATCGGACACATCCTTAGGAGGAACCGTCATCTGCACGACGTCATAGGAGAAAAGCTGAGGGAAAGAGGAGCTTAGGAAGGAGGAGGATTCAAATATTGGATGACTCGAAGGACAGAAGAGAATTCTGGAAGCTGAAGGAGGAGGCAGAGAACAGGGCGCATTGGTGGTCTAAGTCCACTGACAAAAGGAATGGACCTGTCGCAAGACAGAACAAATAATAATAATGTTTCCTCTCTCACTACAGCTTCCCGAGTCTCCTCTTTGCTATGTAATAGTCCTCCTTAACCTCGTCCAACCACCTCCTTCTAGAGCATCCTTTCCTGCTCATTTTCTATCCAGATACTGCCTTGGTACCGGAATCGGTTAGGTCCTTTCCTGCTCGTGGCAATATACCAATTAGGTCCAGTACCTAATAAGTTTATTTTAGCACCGCATTCTACGACTCGTTCAGGTTCTTCGCTAATGGTTCTAGGGATTCGGAAGGTTATATTTAGAGAAAGTGTATTCACAGAAACTTTTTTTTTTGCGGTCAACATTGATAACATTTTATTATAATTATTATTTTATAGGTTTGATAAAATCTATCAAAAGTTCAGACCATATGACTTGAGCTGTTGAATAAGGTTCTTCCTAGGAAAATTGGACTATATTAATGCTGATAATTCTGAGTTTGGTACAAAGAATTTTTTTTTCTAAACGGTCAAAAATATAGTTAACGTTAACCTGTCCATCTATTTTTAGAATTGTGTTTTTATTAAACTGTTCCAGTATCCAGTGATCAATGGATGTTGTCAGACTCGGCCTCCGCATCGAGCCCTCAGACGTGTCACAGTAGCACCCAGAACCTCGACGACGAGTGCAAGGAAGCGCCACACAGGAAGGAGGTGACGAGTGAGGAGAAACTGCGGCGAGTGCTCCTGAGCAAGGAGATCAGTCTCGCCGACCTCGACCTCGAGATGAGGTCCAAGAAATATGAGCTGGAACTAAAGGTAGAGCAGGCCAAGCTCGAATACTACAGGAAGAAAATAGCACTGTTGGACGGTTCTCTACAGCGCAACTCGTGATGAGGCAATGGACGGTTCTCTCCAGCGCAACTCGCGATGAGGCAATGGACAGTTCTCTTCAGCGCAACTCGTGATGAGGCAATGGACAGTTCTCTTCAGCGCAACTCATGATAAGGCAATGGACGGTTCTCTTCAGCGCAACTCATGATGAGGAAATGGACGGTTCTCTTCAGCGCAACTCATGATGAGGAAATGGATGGTTCTCTTCAGCGCAACTCTTGGTGAGGAAATGGACAGTTATCTTCAGCGCAACTCTTAGTGAGGAAATGGACAGTTATCTTCAGTGCAACTCTTGACGAGGCAATGGACGGTTCTCATCAGCGCAACTCATGATGAGGTAATGGACGGTTCTCTCCAGCGCATCTCATGATGAGGAAATGGATGGTTCTCTTCAGCGCAACTCATGATGAGGCAATGGACGGTTCTCTCCACCTCAACTCATGACGAGGCAATGGACGGTTCTATTCAGCGCAACTCATGATGAGGAAATGGAAGATTCTCTTTAGCGCAACTCATGATGAGGCAATGGACGGTTCTTTTCAGCGCAACTCATGATGAGGAAATGGATGGTTCTCTTCAGCGCAACTCATGATGAGGCAATGGACATTTAAACTACTAACACATAGAGGCTACACTACGTTGATCTTAGTAAACGAGACAAAAGTTTGGTACAAAATAGCAATAAATGCAATAAATACTTAATGCTTTAATAGATGAAAGGCAAAGTATTTTCATAATTATTTATTATTACCTGCAAATAATCAACGAGAAAAATATCGTAACTAGGACATATCTCCTATAATATCTAAATACAAGCAGGTTAAAAATATTACTAAAAGGAAATTTTTAAATATAAGTTGTGATACATCTATGTCACCATTTTATAAAGTTTAGTTGGTGAAAAATATTAAATATTTGATCCATAACCAAATTCATAATGTTCTAGTTTTGAAAAACGGCTAAGTAATTTGCAGATCGCATGATTGAAGTGTCCTCAAAATCTCTTGCAAAGTGTACACAATATAGGCCTACAATGTTATATTAAACCGTCGCAAGTGTAGTTTGTTCAAAGATTTCGTTACATAAAGTTTTAGTTCCTGTATCAACTATCGTAGCTTTTTAATCATATGTGGTGATTTTTTTTGGAGGTTCGCCTTAACGTGTTTTTAAAAAGGGTAAAAAAGACTATAAACACTTTTGTCCTGTGTTTCTGCTTGTGTGAACTGTTATTTCGATACACCTGGAGTCCAGGTGTATCGAAATAACCTGGACGGAATTTAAATCCTTCATTGGTGCATCCAGTAAAGATGAAACTGACGACTTGTTCCACAAGTCCACAGGTGTTGGTTAGCAGGCCTATTGGATTTAATGAATTTATAAAAAGTTTATTGATTAACTATATTGTTAGTTTACAAAATAAAATTTGTTTCTGTCGTTGAAATGATATAAAGCATCTTTCTCGCAATAGTCTAGTCTGCCAATGATAGGGGAGATCGAGGTTTGAATCTCGGTCGAATGTACCTAGTTATTTTCCTCAGAATGTTTTCCCCTCTTCTTCCAATTTAATTTAAGTACATATTCTCTAAATTAAACCCTCCTCATCCCTAACACATAGTTTATTATTTAGCACCGCGTCTTACTACCTGTTTGGGTACTTAATTACTAATTACGCTAATTGATTAGGCATTGGGAAGGTTGAATTTAAAGGAAGGGAACCTGCATTTGTATGTAGGGAGAGTGGAAAACTATTTAGGAAAAACCACTCCCTAGTTCACCTGACCGAGATTCGAACCTTGATCTCCTAGTCCTCAGTAGTTTGGCTCAACACAAAACTATCGCGTCAGCCAACTACGCTACCGAGGCGGGTGGCAGTTAATTAGTACATATGTTTATAACGCGACGGAGTAGTAAGATGTGCTGATAAAACAAAGTCTGCAGCTCAGAACTCTCGAAACTTTGATTCAAATGTCATTTGGGGCTTAGGCCTATCTTAGTCCCAGAATGGTGTGAAATCGGGTCAGTTAAGATTGATTCATAGTTCGCTATAGGTGTTGGCGCTTAATAGTGCCGAGCGCTTTGAGTGCCTAGCAACTAATATCTATGATAATAACTAGAAATAATTTTTTTATGGTTATTTATAAGATATCTGAACATAAAATTAGGAGTAAGCGAATACTCGAAAATTCGAGTTAATAAATAAAATTGTGAATCTTTTTCTCGAAAATTCCTAGTTTAATTAATTTTATTCAATTTTAATATATAATTTTATAGCAAATAGAGTGTCTCTCGATATTTCATTCAAATTTGATGTTACATCTTTTCCACAAAAAAAATGTGATTCTAAAATAATTATGTTTGTACTTATTTATGGGTTAATCATGGATATATGACAGAAATTCAACTTGAAATATTTCTTATACTAATATTGTTTTGTACTATTCACTCTAAAAACTATCTTGTTTCCATTCAAACTCGATTCGAAGTGAAGAATGCCTGTCTACTCACACTGCCCTACCTAAAATAATCCGCTTCATCGGTTACTTTTTTAAATCTTAAGACCGCTTTCTCTCAGGAGGGGTGATATTTTCTAGTCAATTTATCAGCTTTACTGTCCCCAGAATTTTTTTTCCAGCAGCGTGGCTTTATTAAGTGATATTTGATGCAACAAACATAGATTTTACCTGGGCGGTGCGCCCGGTAAAAAGGCCCTGTAAAAAACACTGATCAATATGCTTCTCTTTCGTAAGCCGTCGCTAAAACCCCGATAGACTGTATTTTCCAACCATCGTGAACTCTTTATTTTATGTTGGGGGTCGGTGTAAATGTTGGAAAACCCTCATTGCTAGTTTAATGGAGAGTCTTGTATGGATATGATGTGTTTTAACATTTATCTTATACACTATATTTATATTTGTTATATTTAATTTAAAGCAAAAAGTCTGCCATAGCTTTACTTGTTTTATAGTCAAAGCTGTTTAACCCAATAAAAATATATTACGATTTTAATTTTTGTTTATTATTTCCGTCAAGTGTCTTTATCGTGTTCAAGCTATGAGCACACAAAGCTTAGAAGGAAAAAAAAATCAGCACCAACTTTACTTAAAAATAATTCCAGCTTCAACAATAACAAAGCTTGGCCAATAAAAATATTGACACCTAAAAATAAACAATTATTGATGTTCAATTATTATGTAAGAGGGGGGGGGGATTTGAAGGAGGATGCTCGAAATGGAGGTGGTGGGGGGAGAGGGGTAGTGTTGAGGATGAAACAAAGAGTTTAATTTTCTTCACATGGTGATATAAACAGTTTGTTGAATATCTGTCATGAGCATAGCAGCATTAGATGAGAAAACTTTTAAATGAAGAGAAAAAGTTGTCATTAAATTCCAGGACATCCTTGACAGATATTCAACAACTGTTTATATCACTGTGTGGAGAAAATTAAACTATTTTGTTTCTAATGGAGTAATATTCGATTTGTTTAGGCCGAGAAGATGTTTTGATATAAAAAAAAATGTAAAAATAAGGTATTTAACTCGTGTTCTCGACGCCCCCGGCTTAGTGGTCACAGGATAAAGTTTGCTTTTAAGAAATTGAGCCGCATGTGTCTTGAAGAGAGGATGAGAAAACAACCATCAGTGCGGTCGGCCTGCCGAGTCACGCTAATCGAACTCGTCACCATTTTGCCAACTATCCTGGTTTCGAATGTTGTTTTTCCCACAAATGTTTATAGCTTACTGTAGTACAGTTCGTGAACAACCATCTCTTTCCGAATGTCCGAGATACTCCGGCAACCTGCAACACAGGCGTGCGATACAATGTATAGTCATGAGCAATCAATGTTGCATATAATTGTGCAATTTCCTTATTATTGGTTTTTGAAAAATATTTCAAATTAACTAAGATGAAATGAACATGTAATGATGGGGGAAAAAAATCCTAAGGAGAGTAATAATAGTAATATTATGTGTCTGGGCTACATGTGTTTGTAGCCCAGTTTGCAGAAAGATTAGCTAGTACTAATGTACTGTAGCCCAGGGGACGTCTTAATGTTGTAATCATATATTCTTTCCTTAGAGGCTCTTTCTGTGACCTGATGATGATGATGATGATGATGAAAAGACGGGGCAAAGCCGATAAAGATCTTAACCTAACTTAAGCCTAACTAATCAAACCCTGGTTATCATAGGAACAATTCTCCTTTCGAGGAAAATCCCCCCGGTACCCAGATGGGAATCGAACCTGGGACCTCTAGGTTAGCAGCCAAGGGTTCTGACCACTATGCCACGAGGCTGGTAAGGAGAGTGATGGAGATGAAATATGTTGGAAATAGACCACAAGGAAGAGATGGAACCAGAAAGTGTGCAAGTGAGAGGGGAAGAATGGTAGATGGACAGAGGACGATGGGGGGCATTTTACTAAATCGTCTTGGCCACAGGCTGCAGACAGTTGATGGTAATGGTGAGTCATACATAACCTAAGTGGTTAGAGGTCTACCGTGCAGACCCTAGAAGACCTGTGAATCATTTTCAAGTGTCTACTAGAATTTACCGGTATCTAGATAGTTCAATTCCTGACATTTAGTCTAGAATGAAGAGTATCTAAATGTTTCATCCTAGCTTAGATGATCAACGTGTAATCCTTTCGTTATCACGAGAGTACGAACCTGTAAGGGCCAGTGTCGTGTCAAACTCCCATTTGACGATGGCGAGGACATCCTTGACCCCTTCCTGTCCGCTGTGGACCAAACCCCACAGGGGGGGTCTCCCCATGAACACCATCCGGGCTCCCAGGGCCAGAGCCTTGAACACGTCGGTCCCTCCCCTTACACCTCCGTCCAGATATACCTCCACCCTCCCCTCCACTGCCCGCACAATCTCTGGCAGGGCCTCGATCTGGAAAACAGAGAAACTGCTTTACTCTACCCTTGTAGTTGTATCAGATTTTGATAAATAAGTTTCTAGTGTATTTTTACAAAATAAATTTATAGTTATTTTTTAAAGGATATAATTATGTTCTGGTATTATTGATACATAAATTTAACGTTCATACTTTGTCGGAGATTTACTCTGAGAGAAAATATAGACGTTGGATGGTTGTGTGTGACAGCAACCAATTTCAGGTGAGGGTTTTAGGCAACACGAGTGAAGGTCTGTAGTTTTATAACAAATCATGTTTTTTTTTGTATTGTAAGTGGAGGAAAGTACAGGAAAGATGAATAGAAACGTATAAAAGGAACAAACACATTACGGCTTTTACAGTGAAAAGAAGAACACAGTGACCCGCCTCGGTGGCGTAGTTGGCTAACGCGCTTGTCGTGTTGAAGCTCGACTGCTGAGGACGGGGAGATCGAGGTTCGAATCTCGGTCGGGTGAACTGGGGGTGGTTTTTCCTAAATGGTTTTCCACTCTCCCTCCACGCAAATGCGGGTTCACTTCCTCTAATCCAACCTTCCCAATTCCTAATCCGTTAGAGTAATTAGTAATTAGTACTTAAAGCGTATAACCCGAACGGGTAGTAAGACGCGGTGCTAAATATTATTATTAAGAACACAGTTCACACTTTACACTGCTGCCACTGGACAAAGAGGTAATGGCTGCCTCTTGGGGAAAATTGATCGTTACCACCCAATCCCCCCACCTATGTTTCATTCTATCAAAGATAAATAATCGTTTTTGTTCAAAATAAATACAATAGTGTTCTAGAATATCTGTTTAGTTTAATTCTCTACACAAAGTAATCTCAGCAAATAGAACTTAAACAAGACTTTTTTTTATCCTGGTTTAAAAAGTCTCTGTTGAAATTTTATTTGTGATAAGTACTGAACTTGGCTTGCGTTCGTTACCCCCCCCCCTTTAAACGTTCAATCAACCAACATGGATATTTATTTATTTTCACTGTGTTTCACTAAGGAGGATTCAAATATTGGATGACTTGAAGGAAAGAAGAAATTTCTCAGGGCTGAAGGAGGAGTCAGAGGACATCCTGTATTGGCGGTCTAGGTTCAGTGACAAACGGAATAGACCTGTCGCAAGACAGAATACATAATAATAATAATTTCACTAACAGTTTGTGCCATACACATCTATATTAACTACACAATGTTTTAGGGAGAAAGAAGGTGGAACTTAGGAAGGAGAGTGGGGGGCAGGGGGGACAAAAAACCTTGAAACACCTTACTGAGATTCGAGCCCCAGTCATCGGCAAACCAGACAAAACGAGTCTGACATTTTCAGTTGACAGTATATGTTTAAAGGGGAACTCACAGAAGCGGGTGTAGTGTCCACTTGTCGTGCTCCATGGTTGGACACCAAGATGGCCGCCACTCCAAGGTCAGCTCCTATCACAGCGTCTTCTGCAGTTAGGATTCCTTTCAGCACTATCGGGAGTTTGGTGATGCTGGAACATCGTTTAGCCGATATTTTGGGAAACTGACTGTATGTATCTCAGTGATACAGCCCAATCACCATAGGAAAGGTCTTTTATAAAATACACATTTCCGTTTTTTTTTAGGTTAACATTGGAAACACCCACTTCGGTGGTCGAATAGGCCAAGGCGTCAATCTCGCAATATACTGCAATGGCACGGAGATCAGGGTTCAAATCCTGTCCAGGTGAATAGAGGGTGGTTTTTACTAAATGGTTTTCCACTCTACCTCCAAACAAGTGAGGGTGCACTTAAACTAGATTAAAATTTTCTTATATCTAACATATTAGTGTATTTTATTTATGATTTTTTTTTTCTCCATTTATATGAGGTATTTAACATAATTATACTTTCTGAATCGAACACGAGAATTTCTATGAGCAAGAGCGAGAGAACCTACCAATTTTGCCGGGAAAGGTATTCTCACACACCTCCCAGGATTCTTCTACACGCCACAATCGACACAAGGGACCGACAGCTTTACTGCCCCTCTGAAGTAAGTTGTGCTGCAGATTTTTATCGCTCAGGAAAAATCTGTCGGCCCTGGCCGGGTTTGAACCCACGGATATCGGGTCCTGAGGCGAGCACTTCGCCCCAATATCACAGAGGTTGACGACACTTTAGTATAGTTAGTAAAAAACAAGCTGAACGGGTAGTGAAACGTTAGGTTAAAAAACCCAAATAACAGAAAAACTCGGTCCAGTTGTTCGAGCCTGGTTCCAGTTCTCACCGTTTCAGCCACTTGACATCTTCCCACGTGATTTTCGAATCAAACAAGGAGGCGACATACTCGTTGATCCCAGATCCCTTCTCGGATTTATTCACATCTGTCGCCTTTTCGTTGGTGAAGTTGGCTAACCTGCCAACAGGGAGCAAATACCGTGATTTAACCTGAATATTAAGTTCACAAAATGACTTAACTCACGGTGTATGTATATTCTAATATGAGAAGTGTTTTCATTTGAGTTTATCTTTAGTTTTGCAACGAGGTCCCAGACAAGATAGATTTTTTGTAAAGTGTTTGAAAGCAAGGGCATTTGATGCCCAGGACGGGCCTCGATTTTGGCACTCCCTACTTGGTGCTGAGACTAGATTCCTATAAGAATAAATAACAAGAGTTTTCTAGAGAGCTTGGACATCTCGAGTTGCTGTCTGCCAATCCTGGAGGGCGCAAATGTGGCGCGTGCCTTTCAAATATGAACATTACTTATATTTTAATGTTTCTAAATGAATACTTTACAATAATTATATTAAAATGTATAACATTAGGATTACAATAGTTTTAGTAATAATAATAATATTTTTTTAACTACTCTAAATATTTTTTTTAACTAATTTTCATTTAAGTTTTTTTTTTTTTTACATCTCTACGACACCCCTTGAAGATGGTACCTAATATGGACTGCTTCCTGCCCCCCTCAATCCCGTCCTTTGCCACTGTTGAAGAGGCTTTGGTAATAATCTCTGGACGTTATGTGACCCCAAACCCCAAAAAATGGGGATTACATTCCTGGGTCTATAACAAAAACGATTTGATGGATTTCAATTAAACTTGATACTTACTATACCTCAGGATCTTTTTTGATTTTGGAAAATAACCTTCAAATTAGGGGTACCTACATATTTTATTCACAATTTATTTTTGAAAATTTAGATTTAAAAAAAAGGGCGCTAATGATTTTGATTAAAATTTACATCCAGGAAGTGCTTAACATGAAAAATTATAAAAAAAAATTATTTTCCAAAAAAATCAATTGAGGGTAGCCAACTTTATTGATAATTAATTTTTTTTAACTGAAAAGTGATCTTAAAAATGTTTGTTTTTATGGTGAAAAATTTAATAATGTTAGTTTACTTATAATTAATTTTTGAATATTTTGTCACAAAATATAATATATTTTAAGAAAGTTTGTACGATTGGGTCGCACCATTTTGTTTTTATTCGGGTTATTTATAACTTAAACTAATCTAAAGATAAAGGTTGTAGAATTTTATCAAGAAACCGATAGAAAAATAAAGTTTTATTGCTCGCTTTCGAACTCTGTCCTCCTGTGTCAAGAGTCAAGTATATTGGCACTGAGCCAACATTAATGGTGTAAAAATTAGTTCTTAAAATAGTGTGAAGATGGGTGGATTACGTAAGCTTGTCTATAAATTTTTTTTAAAAATAAATTATATGTCAGAATCTTCTTATTCAGTTAAAAACCTCCCAGATTATTTTTCCAACTTTTTAAATTATACATGTGCATTTTTAGGCTGAAATTTTTTTACAATACCTTGAAGTTTGAATCAAATTTGAAGAATTCATGCCCTGCATCCTCTTAAAATACTCCTTACGTCAACAACCCGAAGATTGGTTTGACATGATTTATCTCCATCAGGAGCTGGGATGCACTCAGCCCTTCGGATAGTCAGTGCCACTTGCACCATCTGGTAGATATACCATGTACTAGGGGAATTAAGGAAGTGTGGTAGAACCCGGTTGTCTCCCACACTGAATTTCTAAGAGCGAGAGCGTAAGGGCCTACCAATTTGGCCGGGAGAGGTATTTTCACATACCTTTCAGGGTTAAAATAATATACCACAATCGACACGGGGGACTGACGGCTTTGCTCCACCGCTGTAGGAAGTTGTGCTACGGATTTTTATCGATCAAGAAAAAAAATTGGTCGACCCCAGCCGGGTTTGAACCCACGGACATCGGGTCCTGAGGCGAGAACTTTAGCTCCAAGTCACCTGGGTTGACATTTAATGTACAGTACAGGTTATTTTTATGTTGGTACATTTGTTTCGTGAATGAACTTTACGACAATGAATCGTGAACCTTCTTATCTGTGATCACGGCAGGGACATCGGAGACTCTGTGAACATCCCAACCGTTACATGTGTGTATAGGAGCACTTACGTCAGATGTGGAGGAAGCGTGAACTTGTTGCGAACGTCCGAACGCCTTATACCAAACAGAGATGCGTCCACTGTGAGCACCAAGGCTTTGAAATTGGCACGCTCTGCCCTCTCCACAAGTTGACGAGTTACGTCTCTGCACAATTTAGTCACAATTAGATCTGCGGGTAAATGCTGGTAATATGAAGAGACATTTTGAAAAGATAACAAGTTTTCTTGTTGTCAACATTGATAACATTTTACTATTTTATTACTATTATTTTATAGACAATGATAATATATATTTGGGGAGTACGAATTGGCATTTTTCATTTAGAATTGTGAAAAAAAAAATTAATCAAACAAACTCAAATTTTTAAATATATATATAAAATTGAGTTGTACTTTTTTTTTCAACTTTTTTTAACTAGACAAAAGTAAATATAAAGAGACTTTAATAGCCGTGAAATAATATCTACAAAGTGAATCAAATTAATTAAACTCAGAACTTTCTAGAGTAAATTGAGAATTTCAGGTAACTCAAAATTTAAAAGTTTGGTATAAAATCTTCAAGTTGAGTTTAAACAGCTAGTAAAACTCGACTCAAACTCGAGTGTTTTTTAGTACTCAAACAACCTTAATATGTATCAAAAGTGAGAGCTGCCTCTTCCTATAAAAACTGCATAAAATACACAGCTGCTTTGGTGAGATCTTTTTTTTATTTTTTAGTTAGCACCACGTCTTTCTACCCGTTTGGGTCAAACACTTAAGTACTAATTACGCTAATGGATTAGGAATCATGAAGGTTGAGTTTTCGAAGAAATGAACCCACATTTGCTTGGATGGAGAGTGGAAAACCATTTTGGGCGAAAAACCACTCTAAGTACACCCGACAGAGATTCGAACCTCGATCTCCCCGTCATCGGCAATCTAGTATATTGATTGAGTGATGCCTTGGACCATGTGCTCATTGAAGTGGGTTTCTAATGTCTTAGCAAAGCAAATTTCAATTGTAATTTTTTATTATTTACTTTTCTTATACTATGGGTGATATTCTGATTTGTTTTGAAAAAAATTAGTACATATATAATTTTTTTTTTTCAAAATATTGAAACAGTTTTTCTATATAGAGTCATGGGGATTCGCTAAAACTTTTATATATATAATTTAGATGTATGGAAGGTCAATGTATGGAGGTCCGACTGATTATATATTTGATACAAATTTTACCTGTCCTTATAAATGTAGAGCTGAAACCATTTGATGGTGTTTGGTGCTGTCGGCCGCCACCTCTTCTATGCTACTGGTGGACAGGGTGCTGAGAATAAATATGGTACCCATCGCACCAGCAGCTAAAATAAAATTATCAAACAATTTTTAGAGCTATATGTAAAATTAGACGAAGAAAAAGTTTACAAAACCTCATTTAATGTTTAGAGTTACAAATAAGCAAGTTTATGAAATATAGTTCTAGCAGTGAAATATTTAATATATTAATGTTATTATTATATTTGTGTACCCATAATATGAATGTCTAGCTATACTAAATTTCAGGTGACCTGGCGGTCTAGGGGGTAAGGTGTCAGACTTGTGTGCTGAGGGTTCAACCCTCGGTCCCGGCACAGATTTATCTGATTACCAAACCCTTCCTTCACCTCTGACAAGACATCTTGTGAATGTGGGGAATGCCAGGTCTCCACCGTGGTTCGGATCCCACGTTAAACTGTAGGTCCTCCATTTCATCTCACAATCACCCTACCATTACACATTAGCGTAAGTGCGTATAACCCGAACGGGTAGTAAGACATGGTGCTAATAATAATAATAATAATAATAATAATAATAATAATAATAATAATAATAATAATAACTAAATTTCAGCCTTATTAATACTATACTCTAACAATGGTAAGCAAAACGCGTAACTTAGAAAGTTTACCCCTTATAACCCATGAAATGTAATTATTCGAAATGATTGAATCATTATTTCATATTATAATTATACACTCATTAAATTGTGCAAAATATTTTTTACTGTCAAACGAACTTAATATGAAAAGAAAAAGAGCATTCTATAAGATTGGTAGATTTGTAGATCTTTTAACGAGAATATTTTTGGCCAAAATAGTTTTTTTTAGTACTGCATCATACTACCTGTTCAGTTGTAATACATATAATGATTACGTTAATGGGGTGGATATGAGGAAGGAAGAATTTCAGAGGTAATATACCCGCATTTGCGTGGAAGGAGAGTGGGAAACCATTTAGGGGAAAAACGCCCGACCGGGATTTTAAACCCGGTTTCCCCATCGTCAGCAGGCCGGTCTAACACGAGAGTGACACCTTTAGACCCTTCGACCACCGAAACGGGTAAGTTCTTGTTGTTAAGTTGGTAACCTTTAGCGTTGGCGCACTCCCCATCCGGGTGAGCCATCCTCTGCATCGCCGTGGGGGAGACGCCCACGGGCATGGCCACCTTGTTTCCTAGCACAGTCGTTGATGCGTCGCATTGCGATACGTCGCGCAGGCATCGTGGTCGGATAAGTAATCTGCAAGGAAGATAACATGTTGCGATACATGCTTGTCGACTCAATCACATGACTAAACGATAAATATGTGTTGCATAATTTATAGGCGTGTATGAAGCTTCAAAATGTCAAAATCAAAGTCTTTCGACATCCACAATAAACCTTTGCATCTTCAGAACAATTAAAAGAAAGAATAAAACTTGTAGGTACATATAATTTATTAACAGATTTAAGTTATCTAAAAAATATAACATATTTCAATAAATAATAATTATTTAACAACTACCAAAAGCTGCCTTCGCATATGAGCGGGGGTAAGTAGTTTATTTGTTGTTTTTAGCGCCGCGTCTTACAACCGGTTCAGGTTGTAAGCCTATGTAATAATTACACTAATGTGTTAGGGATTAGGAAAGCTTGATTCAAAGGAAGTGCACCCACATTGGCATGGAGGGAGAGTGGAAAACCACCCTCAGTGCACCCGACCGGGATCGAACCCCGATCTCCCCATCTTCGGCAGCCTAGTCCAGCATGAGATTAGCGCGTTAGTCCACGCGGCCACCGGTGCAGGTAGTTCTCGGTGTGACAAGAGAGGGGGGGGGGGAGGAGCAATCAGATAATTTGTGACATCACATTACAACTAAGTGTGCCGGGAAGAGTTCTGTGTTAATAAGCTCGACTCAGCACACGAATCAACAAGGATCGACTTCGATCAAACAGGTTTCACCCCAAGTGATTGACATATATATGTCAGCATAAAATAATAGGTTTCGTTTTTATTCTAGATCTGGATACCTTTGATGGATAATTTAAAAGTAGTTTTATGCGACGACAACAATGGTTGATATCAACGTGTGAAGAAAACTAAGCTATAGTTCTACTGGAGCAGTGTTTGATTTATTCTGGGTGACCTGGCGGTCTAGGGGTAAGGTGTCGGACTTCTGTGCTGGCGGCCGGGGTTCAATCCTCGGTCCCGGCACAGATTTACCTGATTACCAAACCCTGCCTTCACATCTGACAAGACATCTTGTGAATGTGGGGAATGCCAGGCCTCCACCGTGGTTCGGATTCCACGTTAAACTGTAGGTCCTCCATTTCATCTCACAATCACCCTACCATTACACATTAGCGTAAGTGCGAATAACCCGAACGGTTAGTCAGACGCGGTGTTATTAATAATAATAATAATAATAATAATAATCAAAATTTTATATTGGAATGTTAAAAACTAAGCAATTTCTCTATTTTAGTTCAGTTCTTGTTTTTATAAAATTGTGTATTGTACTGCCAATATTTGTATTTTATTGATTAGCTAAAATATAATTTAAATACATTTTTTATTTCAAGCTGTGCTACCATTTTTAATCGACTCAAATGCAGCAGACAGTGCATTTCTTTTGCCCCAAACCTGATCTCACCACCCGCTTCGAGGATCGACTGGTCTAGGGGGACACTTTCTCACATAGACTAGACTACCAATGACTGGGAGATCAGGGGTTTGAATCCCAGTCGGGTATACTGAGGCTAGTTTTTCCTAAGAAGTTTTCCATTCTACCTTCTCACAAATGTGTGTACACTTTCTTTAAACTCAACATTCCTCATCCCTAACACATTAAACTAATTAGTACATAGTCGTATAGCCCGAACGGGTGGTCAGACGCGGTGACAAAAAAAAAAGTTAAAACGTTATTAACAGTTTAATCTCAAGAGTAATAATGAGAAAGTCAAGTGCACCCTCGTTAGCTTAGAGAGATGCGACGCACAGGTAATATATGTACCTGTTGAACGCAGTCTTGTTCTGTCCGAGCGTGATCTCGTCACCAGCCCCACTCTTGTAGTAGTCGAGCGCGTTCTTGTCCAGATGCCGCAGAGCGTACTGCTCGTACTCGTCGACACAGACGAACCTGGCCATGTCGCTGGGTTCGAAATGAGTCTCTGGATCGTGTGGTGATATTTGCTCGGGTTTTATCGGGCCAAGGTCACGCAGGGTCAGGGTTCAAGTTGACAAAGAGGGTTATGTAACACCTCACGGAGATAACAAGCCAGAGGAGGAGGCAGCCAACTTCACAATGTCTCAGATCTAGCAGAGGGGGGCCTCGGGGATATCTCCCGAGGTGTTGCCGTGATTTATAGACGGGTAGCATTAGTTCAAATCTTGGCAGGGTACAAGGATTTACTACTCACATGATTCGAAAAAACAACATGAAAGTGTCTTTACCACCTTACCCCCTCCTTACCCCGATTTAAAAATAAAATTGGAATAGTAGCTTTTGTTTCTTTTTTGATGTGACATTAATTTTTAATGGTCCTATATATACCTGTTTAGGTGGCTGGATGGTCTAAGGCGTCACTCTAGCAATAAACTAGACTACTGATGGTGTTGGGAAGATCAGGATATGAATCCCGGCCGGTTGTACTGAGGGTGGTTTTTCCACTGTTCTTCCATGCAGACGCTGGCACACTTATTTAAAAACCCAACCTTCCTTCTCCCTTGCACATCTAGTGTGATTAGTACATATGCGTTCAGACAAAAAGAGTAGTGAGACGTGGTGCTAAAAAAAACAGGTCAGTTTCTTTGTCCAAAGTTCCAAGTACTCATTTGTTTTCGATCCCACCCCGACGCGTCGCAAACGAAAAACAGAGGGAATAATCAATTTAATATATTTAAGTATCATCATCAAATACACTTTGTTAAACATATTCAGAAGAAGGTACAAGAAAGGTGGGGAGAAGACATGTTTAAGGGAACAAACAAAATATGGCTGTCTACAATGAAAAGAACAACAAAGTTGACATTTTACACTGCTGCCACTGGACAAAGCAGTAATGGCTGCCTCTCGAAGAAAATCAATAGTTACCGCCCAATCCCCCGACCTAGGTTTCATTCTATCGAAACTCATCAGAGGAGGAAGTGTGAAACGTGCAACGCAACTTCCTAAAAGAGGGAACCAAAAAAAACACAAAAGGGAGAAAAAGGAAATTTGTAAAGAATGATAGTACACTTGTAACTTTGAATGTTGTTTTTATTTATGTAGTAATATACCGCTATGGTTACTGTGAAAATACATAAATTATAAACATCTATGAACACACAACATTTTTAGGGTAGTTATCGTTTGGGCGTACCAACATGGTATGAATAACAAGTCAAAATATGCCAAATATAATAGTTTAAAAACTTTTCTCTTCACAACCCATACAAATCGTTTTATCAAAATACTATTTTATTTCATGGAATTTTTTTTTAATTTTTGGCACCGCGTCTTACTACCTGTTCGGGTTATACACTTTAAATACTAATTACGCTAATGGATTAGGAATTGGGAAGGTTGAATTAGAGGAAGTGAACCCGCATTTGCGTGGAGGGAGTGGAAAAACCACCCCCAGTTCACCTGACCGAGATTCGAACCTCGATCTCCCCGTCCTCAGCAGTAGAGCTCAACACGACAAGCAGATTAGCCAACTACGCCACCGAGGCGGGTCATAGAATTATTAATATCCAATTATAAAACTGATTTTATTTAGTCTTTTGCTTTAATTCAGGGCCGCCCTTGTGTGTGTGTGCAAACGATGCGGTCGCACTGGACCTCGCAATTCGGGGGAGGGGGCTGTTCTCTTACTTAGGTGTTAGAAGGAAATAAAAAAGTTATGGGAAAATTTTGCTTGCGCGCTCATATGATAGACCCACTGTATAGGCGATCTAACAAATAGTCAATGTGAGAGCAAATAAAAGCATAATCATGGGAATTGGTTTATTTAATGACAGTTCTCCATTTTAACTCCGCCGATTTGCATTTGTCTATTTTCCTGTGGTGGACATGTCTCCCGATAACTTTTGAATTCATTTACCGATTTGATTCAAAATTGGCACAGTTGTTATTTGTACCTTTATAAAGATAAAGTTCATTGAGGAAGAAAATCAAATGTGTTGGGGCGTAAATCAACCCTTATATGTAAAAAACATTGCTTGCTTAAACCATTAATTATTATTATTTATTATGTGTATTTACCTTTTAGAGGATTTCCTGATAATTTATACGTCAGAAAATATAAAGACAAAAGTGCAAACTAACTAAAAAATACTAGGCAAAAATTAAGGCTTTTTAAGTTATTTTTATTTTTAGAGGGTAGAGGAAATAGGGGGGGTGAGGAGGGGGCAGATAGCTGGGGGCCCGACAAACGAAGCTTGCCCAGGTCCCCACGCCTAATTAACTACTCGTAACTTCTGTGCTGGCGTCCGGGGTTTAATCCTCAGTCCCGGCACAGATTTATCTGAATACCAAACCCTTCCTTCACCTCGGACATCTTGTGAATGTGGGGAATGCGAGGCCTCCATCCGTGGTTCGAATTCCACGTTAAACTGTAGGTCCTCCATTTCATCTCACAATCATCCTACCATTACACATTAGCGTAAGTGCAAAAAATATAATAATAATAATAATAATAATAATAATAATAACTCGTATTTTACGAATTCTAATCGCAAATACGAATTTTCATTTAATTTACCTTTGAATCTCGAATCTTAATCTTGTCAAAAAAAACTTATGTTTATAAGAGGAAATAAAAAAATAACAGATTAATAAAAAGTATAAATAGTTGACATTTATTGTTATAGTATATTCATTATAACATTCAGTTCAACACCATGGTGTGAGCCCTCAAGTGAGCTCTACTGACTGAGAGGCCACTCCCGTCAGCGATGTTAGTGCTAACAACTGTGGATAGAGGGTGTCATGTGGTCAGAACAACAAACCCTCTGGCCATAAATCTCAGTTTTATAGACCTAATCTGCTACTGCTTTATTCATTTGTCCTCACGAGGCAGAGTTTGACCTCGTTACAGACACACTGCTTCGCAGAAAGATTCTGTAAGCGCCGGGGATCGAACCCATAATCTCTAGACCTGTAGCCAGCAACTCTAACCACTAGACCACAGAGGTGTTCATAATAACATTCAGTAAGTGTTAAATCAATGGTCTGGGGTCTGGCTGTTAAGTGTGTACTATAATTATGTTGGGGACCGAACCATCAATCAGACTAATACATAATATTTTTAAATAAAATAATAGAACAATATTTTTTTTTCAAATATCGAGTCCTTAAATCTTAATATTATTACTATTAGCACCGAGTCTTACTACCCGTTAGGGTTATACGCACTTACGCTAATGTGTAATGGTAGGGTGATTGTGAGATGAAATGGAGGACCTACAGTTTAACGTGGGATCCGAACCACGGTGGAGGCCTGGCATTCCCCACATTCACAAGATGTCTTGTCAGAGGTGAAGGAAAGGTTTGGTAATCAGATAAATCTGTGCCGGGACCGAGGATTGAACCCCGGACCCCCAGCACAGAATCTTAAATCTTGAAATGATTATAGATTTTAAGAAGTCAAGGATTCGAGGATTCGAGAGGATCTGTCCTTAGTGTCATCACAACCGAGAATATGAGGAATAATGAGTGACCAAACAGGGCTTGATGTCGGCGACACTAACACATCCTGAAAATAGGACAGAACAACATTTTTACGATAACTAATTAGCTACCCATAAATTAGACTTACTTTACTTCCCGTCCACTAATGTTCCCAGCTAGTGGTTAGTGTTTTATTCAATACATAAATTCTCCACTACCACTAGCTTCATATGCCTTATAATAATAGAGCTTAAGACTGGGTCAAGCACAACATACAGTCCCCAGGTCATTAATTCATCAAAATGAAAGGGAAACCCATATTTTCATCAATGACAAATTTTCAGCCATGCCAAGAATCGAACCTGGGATCCTTAGCACACATCAGACTGGACTAAGCTGTCATAAATTAGACTAGATGGTTCAAATAAATTAACTTAAACTAAGACGACACTCCTTATGTTTGTATTATTTGAAGTATTTAACGAGCACTTTATGAAACAACTGATTATATCGGCATACGACTTATAAACTAATTTAAATCTAGAGCAGACACAACACCCAGCCCCCCAACCGTTAATGTATTACTGTGAAAGAGAAAGCCCCAATTTCTACAAGTTTGGCCATACCGAGAATCAAACTCAGCTACCCTTAGTTTTAGTAGAGAGTTAATATACCGGCTGAGCTATGGTTGTCGAACAACAAAGAGCATTAATGTTGGTTGAAAGAAAAACAACTACTCCTCTGAATACCTGAGAGGGCGAGTGCAATATCCAGCTCCATTCTGACGATGGCGAGGACAGCCTTGACCCCTTCCTGTCCGCTGTGGACCAAACCCCACAAGGGGGGTCTTCCCATGAACACCATCCGGGCTCCCAGGGCCAGAGCCTTGAACACGTCAGTCCCTCCCCTTACACCTCCGTCCAGATATACCTCCACCCTTCCCTCCACTGCCCGCACAATCTCTGGCAAGGCCTCGATCTGGAATCGGAGGAACTGATGAGTTATATTTGATCAATGTACTGTCGCAACCCTTGGTAACCAAATTAGAACTTACAGGTCACGTGTTTGAACAACTTCCAACCCTTGAAAGGGTCAATCCGACACCTCAGTACAGTCGGTAACGTGTCTGCCTACGGAGCTGAGGATCCTCGAGTTTGATTCTCGGCACGGCCGAAAATTTATCATTGGTGAAATGTTGGTTTAGCGTTTCACATTGATGAATTAACGGCTAGGGGACTGGATGTTGTGCCTGTCCTGGTATTAAGCTATAATATAAGACATATAAAGCTACGACAGGCCTAGCCAGGTGGTAACTATCAACATTGGACGGAAATCGCCACGATTCTAGAAACATGTATTATTTGATTGATTTATTATAAAATTGGTCTAAAGGTTTCCAGAAGCTTCCGATAACACTCCTTTACGGACTAATGCATAATTTATCTCTAATACAATACAAACATAATATTTTCCCACCTGAAATTTTGATAAC
>CABFOW010006247.1:7813-33984 GCA_902141385.1 Timema californicum | reverse complement strand
AGCATGTGCCAGCAGAAAACATTGTTAAATTATGAAATCCATACTCATCTTGTGGAATACTGAATATAGAATGACTGCACTACCCAATAAACCAAGGAGAGTGAAGAAAGTGACAACAAAGTTAGATTTCTATTTTTATAGTCTTATCTATTCATTAAATTTGGTGAAAAGTTGTTTCCCATCTATTAAAAATTTGGTACGGTTTATAATTTTTTTTATTGACGTGTTTAGCTTTTGGCAGTACGAGAAATAACATTTTTGGTCCTTAAAAACTCCTTGAAAAGTCCTTAAATTTATGTTTCATACGTGTGTAAGAACCCTGATATATATTAATGTCCTTGCTTGAACCTTGCGTGAAATCTTTTGAAGGCTGTAAACAAATAATCGATCTATCAAAATTTAGGTATCGTAATGTGTAAAATTAGAAATCCTGATTTTTTAAAAATGCTAACCTTAGATAAAAAAAGCTTAAATATCCTGAAAACACTAATTTCTCCTATGATCCATTTTACACTATAAAGTAAATAAATTTAAATAATAATCATAAACACGGCAGCCCTGATATAGTGCTATCACCAGTGTTACCACGCCGAAAATTATATTGCATGATGTGGTATTTGCCAAATTACAAATAAACTGTGTTTATTTAGAAAAAAAAGCTTAAATTCGTGTTATTTGTGTAATTTTTTTAATCGCAAATGTGAATTGCATATCCCTACTCATTAATGCTTACTTCTAAGATTTCATTGACACTTTTATAATCCCCTTTAGAAAATAAATACATTCTACACCGACAACAAATCTCGAGTAAAGAAAAAAAGAGTATTGTAACATAAAATTAAGTCAAAATGAGAAGGGTGTAAATTTCAATTGTAAAATAATTATAAAGTTTTAGAACCTTATGAACCTAAATATAAATATATATTGATTCTGGTTCTAAAGAAAATAATTTTACGGGTTATTGTTATGGTTCTTTAAAAATAACTATTAATTTCGGTTATCGGTTCTGTTTTGACTCAAAGCTTGGAAAGCGCCAAGTTCAATGTGGTTATGATTCTTAAGTGACTGTTTATTATCTGGTAAACTTTGACCTCACTTCAAATAATCAATCAGCTTCAAACATTTCCATTTCACTTCGAAAATTAAATGGCGACTTTAGTACACATGAAGTTTGGCCAGTAAAAATATTGAAGACTGAATATATATTTATGTAAAATTTTTGTCTACCATTTTCCTAATATTCTATTATTTCATTTATTACAAATTGGTTTTGCTCACTGTACTTTATTTCATATATATGAATTGCATGTTAGTAATACATATTTGGAAGAAGATACAGGAAAGGCGTATAGAAAACGTAAAATGGCTGAGCATAAGCTTGAGCACTCAACTTGTGTATCAAAGCTACAGTGAGATACTAACACTGGTTTAAGGTCAATTTTCAACTATTCTTTATTAACGAGGGAGTCTAGTTAGACCCAAAAATTTATTTATTCTGTGGTATGTGTTTCTTTATAGTATTCTATGGACTGCAGTTTTTCTGGTAAGTGTGTGGGCCTTGTCCTATCATTCCCTATTAATTGAAGGCAAATAGAACTAGCACATATGTTTTTAAAAATTGTTTTGGCGATTCTTCAAGTAGATAATGAAAATTGAAACTCCAAATAAGTATAAACTATTTGGGTTTTTTTCACGGTAATGGTAAGGCCATATAAAATACTTGTCTATGATAATTTATGATTGACAGAATCAAATGTACACTAATGAGCTTGACTATGACTCAAGAAACCTGGTCTAAACCTCTAATTGGTTATTCTTTGTTTATTCATACTTTGGTTTCTAATACCTTTCTAGCAATTTTAATGATTTGAATTCACGTATTTGATCCTGCTTTATCTGTTTATATAGTTATAAATTTTTAACTAAGACGCTAAACATAAAAATTCCACTTGTTAAAAAGATTGGTATTAACTAACTTAATATTATGCTATATATTTCATTAGGTCCCCTTATTAAAATGATGGAATATAACATATATTTTAATTTTAGTTGTGACATATTGCTCTATTTAGAAGGTGTTGTTCCCTTATAATTCTATTTATAAATTATACATATTTAAATTATCTCTACTTTTAGGGTGAAGACGGCAATGACCCAGTTTTCTGACTCATGATGGTTACCTTGGTGAGCGTCAAAAGTGACGAACATTCTCTGAAGACAGCTAGTCTATTTTAAATGCAATTTACAATTCTACTAAGTACTTGCATTTGTGGGATTAACTTAGATTAAATTTTTTACACCTCTACTATTATTTTTCTTTATACTAAAATAACAGCAAAATGTGACTATTGAAAACACTAAATTTGTTGGTGTTGAAAGAAATGATAAAAATTAAATATGGGTCTCTTTTTTTTTCAGAGAAAAACCAAATGATGCAAATATTTCATATTTGGAATGTTAGAAGTACTTTAGGAGGTTTATTAATTGAAATAAATATTATTTCAATGAACCTTCAATTAATTTAATCAAAATTGCCAAATAAATGCAATATTCAACTAATTATTTTGTATACTTAAACATGTGTAGTAAATGCGGAAAGTAAATCAATTAATGCTGACTTCTTTTAACTTTATAATGGTACTGCATTCACAGACATTAATATTCAATTTGAAACTCATGAAAACTAATTCGAGCTGAGGTGTTTCATATTTTGCTCCTAGATTTTGAAAATATATCTGATACAACCCCGCATTAGCCAAAACATAACGTCCTGGTCAGAGTAGAGCAGACACTCATCCATTCTCACTCCAAGTTACTATCTGTCTGTCCTTGAAACCATAAAGCTGTCGCTAGTTCTTTTGGTGTGTTTGTACAGCTTATCGCTCTGACACATCACCATCTCTCTTTAGGGATTGTTACCTGGCTCTCCACCATTTTCAAGTCAGTGTGGCAAGTGCGACATTGATGAAAGGATTTTTTTCAGTGTGGCTGAGTGTAATTGCATTTGATGTCTTTAGGGATGTGTGAAGTGTAATAATAGTGGAGAAAATATTTTTATTATTTAAAAAAAATGCCCCACATAAGTTTAAAGATGGCAGAAGATTTGTAAAGGGACAGAGGCATAAGCATTCCAAGGCAATGAAATGCTTTTACGAATAAATTTGAAAAGCCCAAACCGCTAATGAGTTTGTGAAATGATATTTTGTTATTGAACTTAAATAATTAACTTTTTTTGACAATTCTTTTGAAATTTGTAACCAAATCCGGAACCTCCAACTTAGCAAGTCTATATTTTACCACTGAGCTATCTAGGGTTAATCCTGTGTTAGGGTCATGGATCGCTCATATTTTAAGGGTTGGTCGGTAATAGATGTGTAAAATCGTTGGTCATTTAATAATAATAATAATAATAATAATAATAATAATAATAATCAGAAACGCACTCCATTGTTGATCCATGGTAGCTTTATGCTGCTGTTAGAACCATTTTTATTAATTTTAAATTATTTCTTGTATATGGTTTTTAAAGCAGACGTCATGAACCTTTATTTAGCTGCAGACCACATAAATCATATTTTAAGGGTTGGTCGGTAATAGATGTGTAAAATCGTAGGTCATTTAATAATAATAATAATAATAATAATAATAATAATAATAATCAGAAACGCACTCCATCGTTGATCCATGGTAGCTTTATGCTGCTGTTAGAACCATTTTTATTAATTTTAAATTATTTCTTGTATATGGTCTTTAAAGCAGACGTCATGAACCTTTATTTAGCTGCAGACCACATAAATGTTTTACCAAGATGCTGTAAACCACATATTAACTATTTAGGCAAAAAAAAAAAATTAGAAAAAACTTTTAAGAATGATCTTGAACAAAGAATACAGTGTGAGGTGTTATTAATTATGCACAATTGTGCTTATGTTAAATAAATAAAGATAGATTACTTTTTAGTCATATTTACCATGATATGACATTTGTAGGTTAATATATTAATATATGTTATTTTTTTACCTTCTCACACACACCTCTGGTTGAGAAAAAATAGTGATTGTAAAAAAAATCAAACTCGAGATTTTGATGGCGGTTGATGTTTCATGACACCCTGAATCTGAAATTATTTTTTTTATAAATGTCACTCTGTATCTCTATAATTTCCTCATGAAAATAACTTTTAGAGTAATTTACACTTAAGGAAACTTCCAATTTTTATTGTATCTCTTCACCTCTGTGAGATATGAAATAACTTATCACTTCAAAAATGACGGCATATTAAATATAAAAATCATTATTTGAAATACATTTTTATAAAACCAATAGTTTCCGAATTATAAGTGTATATACATGTCGTGGGTGAATTGGAAAATAATATTATATTTGCTTATCAGCCTGATAATTTTTAGGACTGCTATTTATAATTAATAATCCAATATTTAAGACCAAGCTTACATTAAATTGCAACAATTAAATAAAAATAACAAACTAAGCGAGATGTATTTAGATAACAAAGTGAAAAATAAATCAAGAAGAATTAATTCTAATATCTGGCACTATACATAAGCCTACAACTATAACATTTTAACTATGGCTCTATGTAGAAAATTTCAACTAAATTTATATCACAATCTAGCAACATTTAAAAAATAAATTGATGGCTCTTTGAAAAAACTACTTTGTTAAGAAAATAGTGTTATATTTTCAGTACAGTATTCTTTCTTTCTTAAACATAAAATAATCATCCTCAACTTCTTCCCTCTCACTGAACAAAATATTGATCAGTGTCGGGCAAATCTTTGGTTTTTAGATCTTTGTAGAATGCATTAAATATTGGATCAATCAAGAGCAGCAGTGACAGTATTTTTTTTTTCTTTTCTACACTGATGGGTTGTGGACTATTTTAAGATAATGGAATTTGTGCGAGATCTGTTTCTAGCACCCTTGATCGTCTTATTAGATTATCTGTTTGTTTGGAGGTATGTGAATGAAGTGTGTGAGGGGCAGGTTAGCTGTCACCAGGAGAAACAGGTTAAAGAATTAAGTTATCCGGTAAAGAGAGGGAGTACATGAGATGGTAGAGGAAGCAAGACTTATTTGATACGGTCATGTAATGAGGATGAAAAAGTAGAGTACCAAGGCAAATGATGGAAATGAGGTATTTAAGGAAAAGGGGAAGAGACCGCAAGGGAGACCAAGAAAGTTATGGCAGGAGTAGATAATAGAATGTGTACAAGTGAGGGGAGAAAAATGGAAGCAATGATAGGGGACGATATAGGGATTTTCCTAAACTGAGCTGACCACAAGCCTGGAATGGTTGATGATAATGATGAATTTTATGTTCAATTTTTATGCTCTTACATAAATTACTTAATAGTGTTCATATGGCTAAAATGTGCAGTAAGAGAATCCATGTCATATTTACTTTATTCCTAAATTTAAGCCAAAATACTTGGTAAATTATATTTAATTTCTGAAGGTTTATAAACATGCACAGCATAATATTTTATTCCAACATAAATCATTACAAAAAATAATTAATCTTTGATTCAGCTTCTGGGATACTTAATATAATTTGGCTTTGCTTCAGAAAAAATAAAGTTTACTTTGCATATTTTTTAAATTATTAAACTAAATATACAACATTTTAAAGAATAAACTTGACTATTCTGTTCTGAGGAAAATATTGCTTATTCAAATGTTGTAATAGTGCATTTGCTACTTAATGATTTTCCCTGGCAACCATAAGGCAACAAAGGCAAAGAATAATGTCTGCTACTTACAAAAAATATACACCGTTTTGGAATTAACTAATCTTAATTAACCATATTCACATTTAAAAGCTCAAATAGTAAAATTTGCAAAACAATTTAGTTTTCTGTATTTATTTTAAATTCAAAAAAAGTTACTATAAACTTTGATAGCAATTTTAATGTAACAAGTAAAACATTAATAAAAGCATATTTTGCCTAACTTCAGTGTGTCTATTTATAGAGTAATATCTTTAATCCTTAGAATGAAAAGTTTTTTTTTAATACAGTCTAGCTTAAAACTTTTGAGCTAAGATTTCAACCAAACTTGGTACACAGCTAAATGACAACAATTTCAGTTTGCAGCCCATTTCATAGGTTGGGTTTAAAAATTGCTGTTATTTAAATAACTACACAAAACGTTAAATTCTACTTGAAAAGAAAATCAAATAAAGTCTATCATATGTACAAATTGTGACACCATTGAGAAATATAAAGTTGTCCTTTTTAGGACCCACGGCTATGATTAAATGCCATCCAAAGTCTATGGACAAAGGAAATAATTTAATCACAAATCTTTAAGCATAACAGAAATAAAAGTTGAAATATTATCCTAAAAATGAAATGAAGTGTTGAACTTTTATTTACTAGAATTAGATATTTAGACTAAGTTTGAATTATATTTTAAAAGACTATACTGTAAAAGACTCTTAGACATAACCTTATAAATATAACTGCAAATGTTGTGAAATAACTTCCATTATTTAATACAAATGTTAAAATAAATCAATCCTTACATAATCTAATATTTTAATTTGATTTTGTATGCATTAATGAGGGGCAGTACGAACCATTTATAGAGTGGTGTTTTAACAAATTAATTTGGATGTGCGAGAACCACTTTTTTAATTCAAGACATTATCAAAATGAGAATATGAAAAAATATTGAGAGTTAAGACGAGAAATCTTCCTTTGAAACTATAAAAGATATAAATTATATTAATTTAATAAATATTAGTTCTTGCTGAGTCTTGCACATCCCTAATTATTAAATTTCATTAAGACTACTAAATTTCAATGAAACCTCAAAACTTGCAACAATATATAGTTGGTTCATGGTAACTTTGGTATTTTTTATTTTGAAAGTTGAAAAGTTACTAACACAAAATTTAGGATAAATTTGCCTTGCAATATGTGCTGTCACTTTGACAAGTAATGTTATTTTGCCCAGTATATTAGTAGATTATATTTACTATTCATTATATATGGTAACCTTATTTTTAGTGACTTTAAATCTGGTAGAAAAGGTTAAAGTTAATGAGATTATAGTATAATTGAAGAAACATTCTTTACTCACACAGATTAGTGTTACAGATGTTTATACAAGCAGTTTTAGTGTTGTCCACTAGATCAAGTACTGTAGGTTGTCTAATGACCAATGGGAATTCAGACTGCCAATAGGTTTTTTTATATTAAATGTATTCTACAATAACTTTTACATTCCAACTTATTAGGACTTTTTTTGTTTGTTAATTGATTAACTCACACTTTGTTTAATTACACTGTGCTAGATTTTGCTTGCTGAATTGTAGTCACTTCTCTTTTGTGCAAAAGTTATTCATAACATGGATTAATTGGTGATTTCATTTATTCATTGTTACACCTTAACAAAGTATTTTAAATTGAAGTGTTGCGTAGGTAACATGTTTTCTTCTTTTTTTTCTACCATTTAAATATTTTCAATCATCTGCTTTGCTGTATACATTTTTATTCTTACTTGTAATCTCGTAATATATATAAACAGTGATGGGAAATTTTCAATTTGGACCTGAAGAACAAGAAAAAGAGAAAAAGAAATATGAACCAGTTGTACCCACAAGATTTGGCAAAAGGAAAAAAAGTCACAAAGGTCCTGAGGCAGCTGTGAAACTACCAAAAGTAACTCCTTTTTCAAAGTGCAGATTGAGACTCCTAAGGTTAGAACGAATAAAAGACTATTTGTTGATGGAAGAAGAATATATTCTGAATCAGGAAAGGTTGAAACCTCAATATGGTAAATTGGAAGAAGAGATATCTAAATTGGATCGTTTAAGGGGTTCACCCATGTTGGTTGGTACCCTACAAGAAATCATAGATGATGACCATGTTATTGTGTCTACATTTGGAAATGAGCACTATGTTAGCGTTTTATCGGTTGTAGATAAAGAGCAGCTGGAACCAGGATGTTCTGTTTTACTTCATTATAAGGTCCATGCGGTTGTTGGTGTGTTGATCGACGATTCGGATACCTTGATAAAGATCATGAAGTTGGAAAAAGCTCCACAAGAAACCTATGCAGATATTGGTGGATTAGAGTCCCAGATACAAGAGATTAAAGAAGCTGTTGAACTTCCTCTAACTCATCCAGAGTTCTATGAGGAAATGGGCATCAAACCTCCCAAAGGAGTAATTCTTTATGGGCCGCCAGGAACTGGAAAAACTTTGCTAGCAAAGGCTGTAGCCAATCAGACCTCTGCAACTTTTTTGCGAATTACTGGATCACAGCTTATCCATAAAAATCTTGGAGAGGGACCAAAAATTGTGAGAGAGTTATTTCAAGTGGCCGAAGAGTATGCTCCAGCTATAATTTTCATTGACGAGATCGATGCTGTTGGCACAAAGCGTTACGACTCGATATCTGGCGGTGAGCGAGAGGTACAAAGGACTATGTTGGAACTTCTCAGCCAACTTGATGGTTTCGACTACAAGTTAGGTGTAAAAGTTTTGATGGCGACCAACCGAATAGAAACTCTGGACCCTGCCCTAATTCGTCCTGGCCGGATCGACAGAAAGATCGAGTTTCCTATACCTGATCATAAAACGAAGAAGAGAATTTTTAAGATTCATACTTCTCGTATGAACCTTGCAGATGATGTTGATTTCGTACAGCTATTAATTGCAAAAGATGACTTGACTGGTGCTGACATTAAAGCTATTTGTACTGAGGCAGGCCTGTTAGCTTTAAGAGAAAGGAGAATGAAAGTGTTAAACCAGGACTTTAAGGATTCTAAGGATGTTATCATTTATAGGAAGAAAATAGGTATACCACAAGCCCTATACTTGTAAAACTGTACCAATATTAGAATCTTATTTACTTACATTTTAACGTTACTATGAAATTAAAATGCTTCAATAGTCCTAATAATTTTACAAATCAATGTTTAAAAAATAACTTTTTTCAAAACATGGGTAGTGTAATTTATTGTATCAATAATAAGGCAGTGTAGAGACACTATAAAATAATATAAAGTAATGTAGAATAAGACAGTGTAGAAACACCGCACAGTAATGTAAAGTGATAGTGAATGAAGCCAACCTGAAAGACAGTCAGGTTAGGCCTAGGTAGAAGAAACAAACACACTTCTTTCTTAATTTCTTCTTACACTTTTACACTTCCCACATTAACTGTAGAAGTTTGAAGAAGTGGGAAGTGTAAAAGTGTAGGAATAAATTAAGAAAGAAGTGTGTTTGTTTCTGTCTAGGAGTGTCAAGTGTAATCCAACACCCTAGTCCAGACAGTACTGTGTTTGTCTTCTGAGCTAAGGATCCAGGGTTCGATTCCCGACATGGCCAAAAAATGTATCATTGGTGAAATGTGCCCTTTCACAGTGATGAATTAATGGCTGGGGACTGGCTATTGTGCCTGTCCTAGTCTTAAGTTAAATTATAAGGCATATGAAGCCATGACAGGCCTAGCAAGCTGGTAGTGTAAATATATGGCTTAAAAAAATTGACTTGGCCCACAGGTTGGAAACAATAATGAAGGTAAAGTAAAGTGTAAGTAGAAATGAAGAGAAAAGTGTATTTGTTTCTACTAAGTCTAACTCTCCTTTCAAGTTGCCTTACTTCACCATCACTTACTAAACATTACTGTACAGTGTCTCTACACTGTCTTATAGATTTCCAAGCCATCAGGCAATTATTCATTTTATTGCTATCACATCAATAATTATTATATAAGCATTATGCATGAAAGTGTGATAACACAGGTAAAAATAGGCTATCTTAAAATAAAAAAAGCCATCAATCCTCAAACTTGGGTTGTATTCTCTCAGCACTCTTCAGGAGAGTAGAAATTTCCTGACAAAGGTAAACATTGTAAAAATTATTATTTCTTGAATCTATGTCCATAAAGGGCCTATTTTTTTAGCTCAAAAATGAAAAGAGGTAATTCTTTAAATTATGTAAGGTATTATTTTCAAGATTTTTTAGTCCCCATACGGGGAATTCTAAGATTTTCCATACCCTGCAATTCTTTGCGCTTAAGTAAATTAGATTATTTGTATAATTTAACCCTAGAATAGTATTGTCATTGTAAAGTGCTGTATTGCTATCAATACATAAATCTGACTTAATAATAGATAAAACCTTTCATAAACTTACATGATATATTTTAATTTCTAGTATTTTTGGCTAATTTTTTTTATTCTCATTTATTACATCAAACTACAAATCAATAAGAATCAATGCCATAAAAAGAACCTGTGTAAATATAATAAACCTTGGTATGAGGACTTTTTTTAAAATCCAAATCTACATACCTTCAGCTTCTTTTCAACATAGTTTCTGTTGTTAGTCAAACATGTGTCATATCGTGAAATACGTTTTTGTAGACCTTTGTTAGAGAAGTCTGCCATGAGTGAGGAAAGACATTCCTGAACTGTCGTTTTCACTTAATCGTCGACTAAAAGGATAGGATTGAAAGGACTTCTAATATTGATTTTTTGGCGAGATGAGCCAAAATCTGCCTTATTGAAGTAGAGATTGAAAATGTGTAGAAACCTAGTCAAAAAGACAACTTTATTAGGTTTAAAGTTTGCTGCAGTTGGGGTGTGCAGATGGAAGATATTTTTATGCCAAGAAGTGTAAAAAAGTGCTAATTAGAAGAGAGATCAAAAGACAAAATTTTCTTCAATGGGTAAGACCAACAACCCAACACCTAATTAATATGAAACAAATTTAGCATGTATATGTCATTTGAAACTATTTTATCTTTATTATCAAAACATATTCTATTAACAAAACTAAAATAGAAAAACTTAAACCTTTTATTATATGGAATAATGATATAAAAGACTTTTAAATAACTAACTGAATTACTCTTTGGTTTGTATTTTAAAACAATAACCAAGGTGCATTATATTTTATTTTAAAGCCACTAATCTCTAAATTAGAAATGACTACACAGACGCCTTTATGTAGGAATGAAATTTTGATTTTAAAAGCACATAAAATTAATCATTGCCAAAATTATAAATTGTTTACTGTGTTCATTTTATTTTAGTAAAGTTTCTTTGTAGCATTCTGCACAGCACACGTGCCAACTAGGAGTCGGTGCCTAATTTAAACAACAATAATTCAGTTATGTCTTAGCTTTAGTATAAAAACAATTGAAATATAATATTTTTTCGATTTTCCATAATTTATGTACGCCACACTGGGATCTTTATAGCACATGTCAGAAGGGGGGGTGCAAAAACTTGCTTTGCCCCCGGTTCTAAACAATATAAAGTATTTCTAAACTAAGATCAACATATTAAAAAAAAAGTTTTAACGAAGTATATATTTATTCAGGACAAGCACCCAATACATTTATTTTATGTTTCAAACTGATGGGTACCTATAAAGGAAACTGTAGGACTTCAAAATGTTAACATAAAATAAACTTATAAAAATAATTTAAGGGTTTTTGTTTTAAAGATGAGAAATGGGAGCTTTTAGGAAATCAAGGTAGAGGCCAAATCCATGTATATCAAAGTGTAGCTGATTTACATTATATTAAAAAAATAATTGACATGAAAATGGCCAAAACCCAATATTATAATGTCATGTTATTCTATTCTTTAGGGTTTAACATAAGGCTAAGCGATAACGACCACTACTTTGGATTTTACAATGTTTGGTTAGAGCTAGTGTCCTCGTTAAAGTACTCATAAAGTTAACGCGAGATCTACCTTATGGTTAGCATTTTAACGTCCACATTAACTTGCAAACATTCCACCATAATTTTTTTTATGGCAATTGTTACTATTCAAGTGAGGTTACATTATTATTTTAGAAAACTTTGGACAATTATTTATGGATTCTCTCGGTTTTAATATTGTCCACCTGTAATAATAAATGTTTCACTAATGATTACCTTATCACAGGTTTGCGCTTTTATAATTTTAACTTTCAAGAACATTTGTACAAACCTCTTTGGTGTACATGGTGTGGCGTCACCATACCATTTAATTGACTCGTGTTCAATCCCGATCACTTCCAAACTTTTTTTTTAAATAAGTTACTCCCAGTTTAACACAAGAGACGATAATAAAATAATTATGTAGACTTTATTCCTTCTATTTAATAGAGTTGTTTAATTTGGGATACCAACGTGTCTTTTGGGCAAGTTTTTATGAGTGATTTGTAAGTTATCGTATGACTTGGAGCAGAGGTATTTAATTCCTGATATCACTTTTATCATAACTATTTTGGGTTAGCCCTACAGGCTCTTCTTTCCTATTCAAAATATGTAAATCATTTCCAATGTTTCTAAGTATATTCTTGTAAGTTATTAAGTGTAGGCCTAAATGGCTAGTATGGGACATGTATTTTCTTCACTTTCTCCACTCCAGTACACATCCATAGTTAATTAAGGGTGGTTTTTATTTGAATTTTAAATTGTGTGTTTACATTTTGACTATGTTGACTACTGTTTAGATATTTTTAAGCTTAAAAAAGGTGTCAAAATACACGCCTGTTGTAAATAAACAGTGTAGGTATATCCATCTTTATTTGCATAAAAAAACATTATACATTATAAACTTATGTTATTCAATAATCCTATTCATACATATTATAAACAACATAAACATGTAATGTACTTGAATCTGTCTTCCTAACAACTCCATAACTTCATAGACATTTAAATAGTTACAATCTATTGGTTCGAATTAAGCCAATAAAAATCTTTGTAACAAATCTAGTGCTCTGAAAGTTGAATGATAAGAGCTAATGGAAGGCACCCATCCGTAACTTGATGAGCACATCAAAATAGTATTGTAAAACGCAACACCAAGTTTAACCAACGGTTAGATTTTATGAACAGCTGAGTTATGAGGACTTTAACATGACATTGTAAAATTGGGCCTAAATCGGCTAATACCATGTACTTAAGTCACTTTTGTGATGCTTAGCGTCATTGTTGACACAGATGTATCATGATAATCTGTGCAAAAATTAAAAAAAAAAATCCACTTGCTAGTAGTTGAATATTACTTTTTTCCCCCCATAAAAGCTTAACCTTATTGTCAATATATCATACGGCCATATTTTACTCTTGTATTAATTCCTTTAAATGTTACCAACTAGACAGAGAAATCATTAATGTAGATGTTCCAACACATTTACTCAACTGCAAATCCAGGTATACTGTAATGGCCTTAGTTTGTAAGAGATCAACTTTAAAGTATAATATTATATAACCAAGCAATTCTAAACGTTATTTACTATCTGTTTAATTGAAATGTTTGATTTCATTCCTAGAGGCATTATTTTTTTATTCAATAATAGTTGAATATACAATTTTTGGTGTAAAATAAAAAACTTAAAGATTACTTTTATGTTGAAATAGTTTAAAGAATGTTCTACAAAATCAGATAACTTTGTAATCAAATCACAAAATAGGAATAGCAAATAATAATAGAAGTACACTTCATATTAACATATGGATTCAAGCCGACGGCTAAATAAACATTGTAAATATTGATTCACATATTCCCTGAAAGTTTAGAGCAGAATCTTCAGTGTCACAGCAATTCACACACTAGCTGAATGTATTTATGTTCATGTTTCTTTGTAGTACAAACAGCTGATTAGCAACATACTTTATTTTCTAATAGATAAACAGATTTTAAAAATTAATATCATTTTGGATGTTTTTAAATTTTTGTGTTGTCTCATGAAACAAATCAAAACCAATCAAAACAAAACAATAATGACATTTAACAAGTTATTTCAAATACTCCCACAACAGTAGATGCAGGTGTATGCTAGCATCTCACTTTGTAGATGCATTCACACTGATTGAACCAATTTTTTTTTGCTCAGGGTGTGTGTAAATAGGATTTAATAAGAAGGGGGCAGCAGTCAGAGTTGTTCGACAAGTGTGTGAGAGGCCCGTGAAGTGTAAGAAAGGGAGTGTATAAAGCATAGTTTTACTCATAGCCATATATGCAGCAGAAACATAGACAATTAATCTGAGAGAGACTAGGAAAGTGGAGGCCATGGGAATAAAGTTTGTGAGGAACATGTCAGCTGGAATGAGGAGAAACAGGATTAGGAATAAAGTTCGGGTAAGCATGGGAATACAGGCAGTACATGAACTAGTAGAGGAAGCAAGGCTCAGATGGTACGGTCATGTAATATGGAAATGGAAAGAATACAAAAGATAATAACGGAGATGATGTAGGAAAAAGACAGGAGGAGCAGATAACAAGTGTTCGAGTAAGAGGAGAAGAATGGTGGAAGGATATAGGAAGGAAGAGGCATATTACTAAACTGAGCCGGCCACAGGCTGGAAACGGTTAATAACGATTATGATTTAGGCAAATGTGCACTGACTCCATCGGTTGGTTTTGAAATTTGAATGGGTCTCCGAAGCTGATGTTGCGCTAAAGAGGAACGCTTCAATTATTTCAAGTTACGCTAAACAGATAATTCTGGTTGGGCTGAGATATTGATATTGGTTTGGAGCTTGTTGCCTGGTTACGTTTCTGCTCTTACCTTGTTTTTCAGCAAATTTGTGAATCCTCAGTAAGGCATGTATGAGCTGGCTATTTAATTTATCTTTGAACATAAAATTGTGTAAAATAGAATCATCTCAGCACAAGCATTTTGATTTTTACAAAATACTTAGATCAAGCGGGTTTTTAATGCCTAAAACTGCATTTACAATAAGCTCTTAAGTCACACATACCTTACCTCCACCATGTCAAGACAAAATATTGACCAACTTGAGATTCAAATTAGTTTCTCAGAAAACTTTTCAAAAGTCATATTGTTACTATGAGTAAACTTTAAAACTGTGGACTAGTTCATTTCGGAGCAGTGCTTCATGACTAGATGCCGCAGTAACTTAGGCAGCACAATAAAGGACTAAAAGGGGCACAGTGCTTCATGACTAGATGCCACAGTAATTTAGGCGGCACAATAAAGTTCTAAAAAAGAGCAAATGACTAGATACCGCAGTAACTTGGGCAGCACAATAAAGGACTAAAGAATTATTTTGGTCTCAACTAATAAAAATCACCCAGTTATATTTTCTTTTGATCTGTAATTTTTAATTCAACTCTTTAACAGTGTGAACTCTTAGTAATTTCCAAATATGACTTGTATTTAATTTTTGTATGATGTTATTATCTCGGGCAGTACAATTCAATACTGCCAGTGATATAATTACTATTCACATCCATTTAGTAATAAATAAAATGATAGAATATTAGTAAAATGGTAGAGCACAAATAAAAGTAAAAACACTATAACATATTTACACACACTTCAATATCCCAATGCTATTATAGCATCTTCCTCGGGAAGTAGTAGTAATTAAGACTGCCATATCCATTGTCCTTTTCCTGTGTTTTTTCTTTTACATGTTACTATATAAGTGTTCTATCATCCTTTACCAATCTTTCTTTTCTGGTTTTTGGTTCTCTTTTTTAGGAAGTTGTGTTGCACGCTTCACACTCCTCCCTGATGTGTTCCAATAGAATGAAACCTAGGTTAGGGGATTGGGTGGTGACAATCAATTTTCTTAAAGAGGCAACCATTACCTCTTTGTCCAATGGCAGCAATGTAAAGTGTGAACTGTGTTGTTCTTTTCATTGTAAAAGCCATATTGTGTTACTTTCTTTTATGTGTTTTGAATTGACCTTTCCTGTACCTTCTTTGAATATATATTACAAACTACCTTAAAAAGTGAAAAGAGTTTTCTTTAATGGCTTGTTGGACTCGCAACTACGCAACAACGTAATGTTGTCTATCTACAATAGCTTACGCAAACACAATCGTATGTCAGAACTGTCAAACCTGCTTGTCGGGAGGAGATGAACACTGTCCATCTCTTGCGTTTATGTAGGCTTGCGTTTAGCCAATAAAAAACAAATATGGATGGACTACTAAAATCAAATAATATGAGGTTATTTGGTCTATGACAACAGCTCTTGGAAATGTATATTACAAAATACAGAATTTTCAATTAAAATCATATATATTTAACGATTTAAATATTTTAAAAATATGTATTTCTTATTTGAAAACATTAATATAAATTTGACTTTTATAGTCATCATTGATGTTTGTTCAAATTATTTGAAATTACGTCTTATGACTTTATTGTAGACAGTCTATTTTTTATTTAACAAAAGTGTAATTATAAGTGCATTTGCAATTGCGTAGTTTCGAGTCAGACAAGCGAGTATGTTGGTTGTAAATGGGCCATAAAGAAATATGTAATTACTGTAAAATAATACTTAAGATTCAAACTAAAGTCTGGTACCAGCAAAAATTGTTTGGTTGAATGTTTTGTTAAAATATATAAAGTTTGACATTGTGTCGTGAAATAAGAATGGTTGATAACTTCTTAAGACTTAACCAAGCTATTAAAGTTTTAAAATATAAGAAAGCATGATATACGAGTCATCATCAGTCAGCCTACAGGGATTATTAAAATGGCTATAGTCACCATGTTGAGACGTTGATAGCGCTAATGAAAATACATGAGGCGCCAATGTGGCCAAATTTTTAAACTCTTAGATGATAAGGTTGATAGTAAATATATAGTAGCACCACAGATATGGACAAAATAATTATCAAAATATGGTTTTATAAAGGTTAGTACTGGATAATATTCACACCAATAATTTAATAAGGGATTAGGTATATTTATAGCAAGAGATGTAACCAAATTAACTGAAATCTAACTGTCCAACATAAAATGAACACTAGAAAATGTGCTAGCTTATACTGAAAAATTGAATTTATAAATTTTTAAACTACAAGTTAATACATACAAATTAGCTCAGAACTTAATTTTCAAAATGCCAACAAAATCTTGCTTAAGTTAGGAATAGTTATATTTTAGGTTTGTGTATTTTATATTACTTTGACCAATGAATAATAAACCTATTATTTTTATATTTGGTGTAAAAAGAAGTGACAAGATCTTGTAGTGCTGTGTTATGTACTACAAAGTAGTAATGCCCTACTGGTTAAATGACAGATGTAGCTTACTTTTATCAATTATTTGGCCCATACCAGATTTACAAATTGGCAATAACAAAACTTGAGATAAACTATTAATTAGTTTGTTATAATTAAAAAGTACAAAGATGAAATTTCAAAGTGCCAAAGTGACTAGCACTCGTCCTTTAGAAACTATAAAGATTAATGGGTTAATGCAAGCCGAGTTGAGTTTAGTTTAGTTTAGTTTCCAAATAGATTGAAACTATTGAAATTGATTGATTTCTTGACCTAGTTCTTGGTTTTAATCATATTTGAGAAAGAGTCAGGATAAAAATAGTAACAAATTTATTATTATATTTCTGTTCTCTTTTTGAACCCACTTGATTAATTTTTCTTCACTAAATTCTTATCAAAGAAAATGTCAAATGTCATGTCTTTCTTAGGGGTTTTATATTGATTTGACATCCCACATTATAGTAACTCATATTTCATATTATGAAGCCTTTTACTGCATTCGTTGTATTGAACATTCGTGTTTTAAGATTCTGCCACATACATCAACTCAGAGTGATTATAGTGTTGAATTCCCAAATAGTCCACAGCATTATAGTTGCATCATTTAATGTGAACACAAATAATGTGTAAAACTATGTTCTTCTTATAATGATAGAGTTTGTACACACAATTTGGAAGAGAATATAATAACTATTCTGCTACATAAATATATATTTTATATGCCAATCCAAAATTGTACTTAATTTGCAAAAATACTTTACTAAAGGATAGTTTAGTCAACTAATAAAAATAAACTGGTAAGAATGGGGTAGTATGAGACAATTTTTTTAAAAGTGAATTCCATAAAATTCCATCCAAAACAGTTTTCACACAAAAAAATATCCCAATCACCCGTATTAAATATAGCACAATATATAATCATCTGTTATTAAGTACATATCATACAAAGTATGTGGTATAAATTGACTTCAGCAGTTACGGTCTGTGTGGCCAGCCTTACGATCGAGAGCATCAGGGTCAGCTAGTGGATCTAGGTCCGCAAACAAGTTGAGCCATGTAGATTTTTTATCTTGGCCCTTAAACATTAACAAAAACATCTTTATTACTTACGGTATTTGACTTGGAGCCTTCTTCTAGAGTCTTCAAAATGTCAACAAAATCTACATTAGGTTAGGAATAGTTATATTTTATATTACTTGTAATGATACTGATTTGGACCCTTCTCATATATTTAAAAAGTCATGGATGAAGTGCATTTTCTTTAAAGTATTGTATGTGAAATATTCTTTCAATACTTCATCCATGGAAAACCACACGCTTTTCAGAACTGATGGCAATATATTGCACCATCAAAACAAAATCAACTCCGTAGTATTTACCGAAAAAAGCGAGTGATGCTAGCTCCCTATATCCAATTGGAAGCTAGCTTACATAACACCTATCACCAGGGCTCTTTCGATTTGTTGGTTCTGAAGCTGGTCACGAGAGGTCCAAGGGGCAAGGGATAGGTCATATACAAGCTGCTTGTGCGTATGTATACACACAGTGTCGTTAACACAAACATATCAGTAATACAAAATATCAACAGTGAGCACCCCCACACAAAAAACTTTGTATCAAAGACAGTAATTCACAGTGCCACTAACTGAATTCTGTAGTTCAACTAAGTTGTATCATATACACTTATATCGTCAGTGCCAAAAATAAAATACCTTTAATAAATCATGTGCAACATTAACGGTCTTATTTATTAAATTAACATATCACACATAATTCTGTATCAATATAATTGACGCTCAATCACTGGGCTCTAAATACCAATTATATCATCAAAATACCGTACCGTTTCAATTAGTGCTTGATCATGGGGCAATTATCAGCTGACTAAACGGTATCACTTCAATCGGCGCCCAATGCAGACCAGTTATTACAATATCATTACATACTTTTCCACCGTTCAATAATATACATATAATTTTTATATTTGGAATAAAAATTAGTGACATGATTTTATTGCATAAAGTAGAGCTACGTCATGTACCAAGGCCCTTCTGATGTGAAATGACTACTATTAATTACTTTACTTTTTACCCCAGCTACAATTAGAACCCATGGCTTCTTTTGGAGTTCCGGCTCAAAAAACAACATGGCTTTCACAATGTTCAGGGTGGGGAAAACTAGTCTATGAATGAAGAGTAGGGATCACACATCTAGTCGAATGACATGGCCCTTTCACGAAGTGTCAAGTGCGGGAATTACTAGGAAAGCTAAACCCGAAAATGAAGTCAGGGTAGTTAAATAACATGAAGGAGGTGCTAAGAAAATTTAGTGTGAGGCTCATGAAAAATACTAAGAATGTTAGTGCCAGTTTGAAGAATACTTGTGACCCAGCTCCTATTAACAACTTTACTTTTCACTACAGCTACAATTAAAGTCCCCGGCTACTATGGGGTAAAATACGATATCTCAACTATGTTGGAATATAAACTTAATTCCAAACATAATTATTATTTTCACATTATAAATAGGTAATACTATCAAGAAAGAGCATATTATTTTGCGCGCATGCGCGTGTGCACACACACACACATACATAATAATATTAATCTAAGTTGTTATTAAATAGAGTAATATTATTTATTAAAAGTAGGGGTGAACAGGATCCTGAATTCTCGGTAAAAGGTAATGAATTTACCCATTCTGTAAGTTGGGTGGGATTGATTATTTCTTGAAAAGTTTTGAGCAGGAAATAAAGCTCACTTAGTATTCTAGCATGTTCTAGCAGTTACTGCGGACTTGTCATTGTTAATCTTATTTTGTAGCCAGTCGTCTTCTTTTTTCTGTGGCAAGCTTAGGGGTTTGTGGGGATATTTTAATGCTTGTAGAGAAAGATACATGTGAGGCACGTGACTCATTATGTTCTGTATATTAACATTTATCTGTTAGGTTCAGCAAGAGAGAAAGAGAGAGCTTTAAACTTTTATACTATAGTATATTTTGGGGTGTGGAAATAAGGGGGGAGGAAGTAGCTGATCAAAGTCAACTATTTATGGGTGATCAGCCTGTCTGTTGTTAGTGAGCCAGACAAAGAGTAGAGATTAAAAGGCTGTCAAACCTATAGAACATTTAAGGGGTCTCTAACCACTATAATAAAGCACCTCACTTTCCATAGCCGCTTCTTATCAGGGATAGGAAAGGGTCAATCCTGTCTGAACTACAGGTCCCAAGGATTCTGGATCCAGTCCATCATTTCTTTTAAACTACGTACTGATAATCAATGCAGACTATAAAAGAAAAGTTGTTACAAACCTTATTTATTTCTCTTGATGAAGTAGAAGCTTTCTGTACTGGAGCAGAAACATGTTTCTCTTCTGTCCATTGCAAACTTCCCCCTCCAACCGCTTCAGACTGTTGGACAGTTCCCCAGTTGTCTACCGAGGTAACAAGAAAGGGTGGATAACAACATAGCTATGTCTTGAATGGTTTTAAAATTACTTTATGTAGGAAGTTGGAGCTCACTGCCAACTCGGTTGGGCTTAATTCAATGTGTAACATACATAATTTTGCTTTAATATAATTGCTCAACCCACCCCACCCCATTGTAAAACTTTTGATAAAAGATAATGTTAATGCACTGTATCTCCCTCCTAACTGCACCGCCTTGATTCATTCCTGTGATCAGGACATATTATGTTTATGAAATGTAAATACAAATTATAATTAATGCACTGTTGGCTCTCTGCAGTGAATAGAGGTAAGCTTGTTCCAGCTTTTATGAAGGAATATAAAACAAAGGATGTAAGATGGTCACTTTCTTCTGCCTGGGAAAAAGGCCAACTCCAGGGTGGCTGGCATAAACTGTGGCCAAGCTTAATGTGTCAGGAAGAGGCACTAAAGAAACCTAATTTAGCTGGATTTAGAGTTTGTAGTTAGAAGAAATTGATGCAAGAATTGGTAAAGTATGCTAAGAGTATGATAGATAGACAGAAAGTGTCTTGAAATAACCAGAAATATATAAAAGAAAATTCGGAGGAATGGATGACTGATGATTAATATATCCCAGTTGTTATTATTATTATTATTATTATTAGCACCGCGTCTTACTACCCGTTCGGGTTATACGCACTTACACTAATGTGTAATGGTAGGGTGATTGTGATATGAAATGGAGGGCCTACAGTTTAACGTGGAATCCGAACCACGGTGGAGGCCTGGCATTCCCCACATTCACAAGATGTATTGTCAGAGGTGAAGGAAGGGTTTGGTAATCAGATAAATCTGTGCCGGGACCTGGGATTGAACCCCGGCCGCCAGCATAGTAGTCTGACACCTTACCCCTAGACCGCCAGGTCACCCTATCCCAGTTGTTTATCAACCCTCTAGTAAATAAATTGTAGAGCTGGTTCAACAAGACAAGAAGAAACTAGATCATGAAGAAAGTGCAGATGAAGAAGTGTAGAAAGAATTTCTATTGATGAATGTATAGAGATGACTAGAGATTTAATTACAGGACTAGAACAAAGGAATTTTATTTAATAGAACAAGAAATTAGGTCTGTTTATTTGATTCAACCTAAATTAATAAGTAATTACAAAGAAAAACAACCAAAGTACATGAGCCAAGCTACTTTGCAAAGTGGTTCAAGAAGATTGCTAAGAATACTAATGAGCAGATTAGAGTAGCCACTTCCCTTCACCTCCTTTGTTCCTGATATGCAGGTACCTGCTGACTCTGGTGTGCTTCTAAAGTAATCTGAGCTACCAAACCATACTGTATGACACATCGAACGTGTAAGTATTAATTATTTTGGTTTATGTACACATACTGTATACATGTGTGTTTCAATAGCATTAAGTATGTAAGATAGTATAGGAAACTTATCACTTTTAGAATTTATATTAAAGATACATGAAACAACATTATTTTATACCTGCCTCAGTGGCGTAGTTGGCTAACACGCTAGTTTATTGTTGAGCTAGACTGCTGAGGATGGGGAGATCGAGGTTCGAATCTTGCTCGGGTGAACTACGAGTGTTTTTTCCTAAATAGTTTTCCACTCTCCCTCCAAGAAAATGCGGGTTCATTTACTCTATATTCAACCTTCCCAATTCCTATCCGATTTGTCTAATTAGTACTTAAGCATAAACCAAACAGGTAGTAAGTTACAGTGCTAAGTGTTATTATTAATAACAATATTTTCTGACAGGAATAAATATTTAAGTATTTCCTGTTTAAACTTTAAAGCTTTATTATACCTAGTATGAGATAACAGTAAGTTTGTAGAGTGATATGACAAGCCTAAAGGCTAGGCATAAGGGGTATATAAAGAATTTTTAGGAGTTGAATTCTTAGGTTTGATACTTGTCAGGTCCAAAGGATGCTGGACTAAACTGTTTCAACCTTATATAAATATTGTACTTTTGTTACTCCAAAACTCAAGGTTAAATTTTGATTTTTGACCAAATAAAATTATGTTTTCTAATAGTATTCAATCTTACTTTCAGATAAATGACAATGCAGTTTAAATTTTTTTTAACTTGTCCATTACACACATTTATTGTTAAATTAATTGAAATAACATTTTAAAAGATTTAAAAATAATTATGATCCGAGTCATATTTAATATATATAGATGATTGAGATTTAACTTAAATTACAGCGAGTCACAAACTAACCTGACCAAATAAAATTATGTTTTCTAATAGTATTCAATCTTACTTTCAGATAAATGACAATGCAGTTTAATTTTTTTTTAACTTGTCCATTACACACATTTATTGTTAAATTAATTGAAATAACATTTTAAAAAATTTTAAAATAATTATGATCCGAGTCATATTTAATATATATAGATGACTGAGATTTAACTTAAATTACAGCGAGTCACAAACTAACCTGGTTTGCTTTCATAAGTATGCAGAGAAGCAAACTGGTCCAATATTTGTGATGGCAGAAAAGAACTTTCCTCGGTCTGGTCCCCTCCGAATACAGCGTCCCACTGATTCCCAAGATTACTAGACTGGGGTGGTCCATTAAGGATCTCGTCTAGCAGCAAGAAATTGTCGTCGCTACTTGTCAACAAATCCAGACCTGTAGTGTCCACTGGAATTAATAATATGAGAGCCATATAGCAGTAACAAAGGCAGTATTGACACATTTTAACAAATTAAGTTCTATATATTTGGAATGATCACAAAAATATAGGGGTGTGCGAAGGCCACTTTTTAAATGTGAAGCGAATCTTGAAACTTGCGAAGAAAAGTCGAAGTCGGAGCTACCTAGAGTTTTTATTTTTGTCACTTAACGCCACTTTAAATTTTTAAATTTTATTTTTCTAGATCTCGTCAGTAACAAGGCCCAGGAAAAGGTCCTTATTTATTACCTAAAGACTATATTAATAACTAGTCATACAGGTTTACTGATAAGCCTAGTAACTTATCAATTAAGTTTTATTCTGAAAAATGACACCTAGACACAGGAATTGAACCCGGGACCTTAGGCACCATTTGGATTTAATTTCCGTGTCTAGGTGTCAATTTTCAGAATATGATATCTAGATGGAGTAATCCTCACTAAAAAGCATAAATAATAGCTTTGGCTATTTGATTCTTGATTAAGTTTTAATTTTTACTTATATCGTGGAGTTTATAATATTTTGCAAACTTATCCGCATTTCTCTGATAATAATTATAAATTAAATTACGTTTAGTTTCCTACTTTCTGTATCAGCCATTTTAAATAATAAAGAAAATGTGAAGAAGCTATGAAAAAATTCTGTGTCAAAATGCATTTGTAAATTTGTCACAGCTAATTCCAAAGAGACGCGAGTTGCGATGATAGCACAACTAAAACGCTTTCTCTGCTTCATACCAGTGAACATCTTTATAGGTTTTTTTCTTTTATACAAAATTATGTTGGTGATAGTGAATAAATTATATTGTAAAGTCACTACTATTATTTGGGTGCCCGGTAGCCAACATTAACTAAAACATTACCGCGGCACCGTAGGGACTTACATTTTGGGATGGACCCTGAGCTGTAGGGGTTGGAATGGGTGGTTCGTGGGAAGTGAGACTTGAGAGTTAGTCCAATAATTTATATTCATAAATCTATTCAGATGACTAAACTTCTACATAGGTAGCCGGGTAGATCTCCCGTGACGAGGGAGCAGGCACGATAACGAGACTCACCAACCTTCTTCTAGATCTGTGATCGACCCTCCGGCAGGGGTGAACCACCAGATCATATTTTATTTCTGAAAAACATGGTGAAAGTTGTAATAAGGAAGCAGTTAAACTACGATAATAGAATTCAATATAAAATATTATTTGTGATAACGATATTAAGAAATAATTATGTGAAATGTAACACTTTTATTGAATATATCTATAAAGATTAGTTAAAGTGGATATTGTCAATTCTACACATACGATTGTATATAACATATAATTAAAATTGCAATTACACAACCGTTTATGTTTTTATCCAGTTGGATTCTTGTATCTACTAGAGCAACTCACTCAGGCAGTATATAATGTCTGATGATGGCGCTGTAGTGTGTCGAATCATGTAACAAACAATACAAAATAAGGGCGTTCTCTACGAAGCCTGCAAAAGGAGCATGGGACTCAGATAAGAGAATAGAATTCAATAATTTTTAATTTTTATTTATTCAACATTTTGTCAATTTTACAATTCAATCAGTTTTCTAATTACTCCTTCAATTATATGACTACAAATTAATGTCATCCTAGTCATTGATAATCTGTATACATGGTTCAGTTATGTTATTTAATTTTATTGTGATATAAGTTTACTTGTTCAATGTAGCGTGATCTGACTCACATTTTAATGTGTTTTTAATTATATATTATATCTAATCTTATATGTAGAATTGACAATATCCACTTTAACTAATCTTTATAGATATATTCAATAAAAGTGTTATATTTTACATAATTTTTTCTTAATATCTTTATCACAAATAATATTTTATATTGAAATCTATAATCGTAATATTTTATTTCGTCGTTTAGTCAATTGTGGCTCGATACCAACCCACATGCACTCAGCATGGCTCCAAACACTAAAACAATGTGTTATTCTATCACACAAACTTGCTGATCTCGATATTCCACCAACCAGGAAGGTCCATCGGTCACACCGTGCTCGCTCATCAACAGGATGCAAGCTATATGAGATATATCTATTCTCAGCAGGATGGCAACCCAACACTCTTGACTTCCAAGGAAATGTACCAGCATGGATTAACCTCTTGCCAGAATAAACCTCAAAATAATTATGCTCTTAAAATATTAACATTTACCTACCCGTTTTTGATCCATGCTTACGTTGTGTTGGTTAAATTACTAGTCAAGTGTTAAAATTCTGCTTAACAACTGTTTTAAAAGTGTTAAATATTGAAAAATGTAATATTTAGTAAGGTAAATTAAATCGTTTGATAATTTATCAAAGTTTTATCCATCCTTCAAATTTTTTTGAATATGCAAAGGTTATTGTAGATGTCGAAGGAGTTTTGACCTTCAACTTCCGACTTTTCGAAGCTTCGCACACCATTACAAAAATAATTAAATTCGGGTGCTAAATCAAATGCCAAGACTAACAAAAATAAATTTATAAACCTAACAAATCAGGTCCACTTGAATAACACTTTCTCTCACAGGATACTAATACAAATCTTTGCTCATAATTGAAGAATGACCACGTTGCAAGCGTGTGTCAATATTTTTATAATAAAAGAACAATCTCTTGGTAAAGTATATTCTTGGAGTAGAGGAACATTAATTTAGAAAGATACCATATCGACCCGGGAGTAAACCGCTCTCGAATTTAGCCTTCACCTTAAAAATTCAAGCACTTTCAAAGGTAAAAAGTTATTTGTGTTTGAAAACAAATCCAATTTGATAGTAATCAAGGACATATTATTTCCTTTAACATTCCTAACGTTTGTAATATTTACATGTCTTATCACCAAGATTTTAAATTGTTTGATATAACTATATCTTAATCATTGGCCAAGAGATTTTTTTTGATCATGATCTACATACAATATGTTATTTATTAACAAAGCAACTTCATTCTGACCTCAAAAGTGAAGCAATTTGAGCCATTGAAAAAATA
>CABFOW010006246.1:5822-33986 GCA_902141385.1 Timema californicum | reverse complement strand
TTGTAGCTGCCTTCCAGTACATTCGAGTTTAAAGTGAGTAGTTTAAGAAATGCTCACTTGATTGCGCTGTAGTCACTGGGGGCAGCAACGTTGAGGGAGTAAGGCCTCTAAAAGGAGTGCAACATTTTTAACCTAGAGGCTGTGGCTCTGTTCTTTCCTTCTCTGTGACCCAGGGTCATTCTTCCCTCATATTTTAAGACAGAGTTAGAGCATTGGCGTACTAAGCCAAAGGTCCCGGGTTCGGGTCTAATGTCCAGTTGTCATTTTTCAATTTTCAGAATATGTTATCTATATGCGGCTAAATCTGTACTAAAACATATATAATAGCTTTGGCTATTTGATTCTCAATAATTATTTTAACGGATTTTACCCTACGATTATCCTGAAAGGTACAAGGTGACTTTGATTGGTTTTACAGTGATTTAGCATACAAGATGGGACCAATAGTGCAATCTATCTAATTAGGACCGATACCTTTCAGTATAAGCGGAGTGTATATAATCACACGATGCAGTTAATTAATTCAAACCGTAATAATGAATGTAATAAATTTAGTTGATGAAATAATCATTCTATAGTACAGATTTGTTTCTCTACTAAGTTGTGATGATAGTTTTGTTAGTGGTTGTACACCTCTTCCTCTATAAGGGGAACAACATCTGGTGGGCCCATGTGTTCGCTGTGCCCTCCTTCACCCGGGCATCAACAGCGCCCCTCTTCCCATATTTATCCATGCGAGCGGGACCCTCTTGGTTTGTTTACGTCTTGTCTATTTCGAGCTGTGCACATGGTTCGGTCGTCGTGCCGTACGGCTCACGGATGATGTAATACATATAGAACTATTACGACGCAGACTCCGTCTGTCCTGAAAGGCAGCGGTCTTCCCTTGATATGATACACTACGGCCCTACCTTATAAGCCTTGTCAAAGTGGAACCACGCGAGGCAAGCTTGCTACCCCTCAGAGGAAACATTATTAACTACTTATGTGTGTTTTAGAGTATTTTGTATTTACATTTTAGTTTATGACTTGTGTAAATGAACGTGAACTACTCCAGAATATCATTTTTTATTTGTTATCACAGAATAATTATGAAAATATAGTCAGTGTATTTAAGTCAGTTTTTAAATATGCTAATAATTATTATTCTACTATTGTGGGATGGAATTAATTAATGGATGATACTAATCTGTAGTTGGTAATTTTAATATAATTAGTTTATCACAATTATTTGCTGGTTCTAACTGGTCTCGGAACAAACTCCCCTGTTCTAAATTTACTCTCCGCTCCCTGCTCCTTCCTCTCCTCTCCTCTCACTCTAGCCAAGATTCCTTCTGGCTACCAGATGAAGCTACACGGGATGTTGACAGTGACAGAGGATATTTTATAGCAAATAATAGAAATTTATGTTTTCTTTCGAATATGTTTCTTTTTTTTTCTTTTCTTTTTGCAATATACTATCAGACTTGAGCTTACGTAGCATATCAGTTTAAAAAATTGTATTTGTGTTTGATTTATTTTAAATGTACTTTCAAAATATTATGGTCAATAAATTATAATTATCATTCCGTTGTAAGAGTATATGGCTACCAACAACACTTGTTAGAGTACATTTTTAATCATATTTACCTTAGATACCTTATAGAGCTTATGGGTGACAAGGATTACGACTTGGGTAGGTAGGGGATTAATAGCTAAAGTAAATTAATTACAACTCAGATACGTATTTACACCTTGCATATTGCATTTATTCCAAACGTGTACTTCTGCCTGCGTCATCATCTTGTTCATATCATCTGCACATTCTCGTGCTCTTAAATTAGTTTACATTAATTTCACACAAGAGATTGAGGTAACTTTGAACAATCATAAAAAAAAGAAGAGAAAAACTCATTCCTGGAAATCTTTTTCATTCAACTTACATAAAATAACATTGAGATAAAACATTAGATTTTGGACAGCAGGTTTCCAGTCATAAAAATGTTTACACGAAAGGAACTTAATGAGCACCACATCCACTGATTTTTAACGTCACTGCATAGGTTATTATGAAAACATGTTCTAATTTGTGAACGAATCACTTGTTGCTTTTCTTCTTGTAGCCGGTGGTGTCGATGTTGTTTCTGTCGTTGACGAGTCGTTGTTATTGACTTAGAAGCACTTGCGGTGGACAATGCCGGGGCCGGACTCATCGTATTCTTGCTTAGAGATCCACATCTGCTGGAAGGTGGACAGGGAGGCCAAAATGGAACCACCGATCCATACGGAGTACTTCCTCTCAGGGGGAGCGATGATCTTGATCTTGATTGTTGATGGGGCAAGAGCAGTGATTTCCTTCTGCATCCTGTCAGCGATACCAGGGTACATGGTGGTACCACCGGAGAGAACGGTGTTGGCGTAGAGGTCCTTACGGATGTCAACATCGCACTTCATGATGGAGTTGTAGACCGTTTCATGGATACCGCAAGATTCCATTCCCAGGAAGGAAGGTTGGAAGAGAGCCTCAGGGCAGCGGAATCGCTCGTTGCCAATGGTGATAACTTGGCCATCAGGAAGTTCATAGGACTTCTCCAGGGAAGTAGAGGCGGCGGCAGTGGCCATTTCCTGCTCAAAGTCAAGAGCGACATAGCAGAGCTTCTCCTTGATGTCACGGACGATTTCCCTCTCAGCGGTGGTCGTGAAACTGTAACCACGCTCAGTCAAGATCTTCATCAAGTAGTCGGTCAAGTCCCGGCCAGCCAAGTCCAGACGGAGGATGGCGTGAGGAAGAGCGTAACCTTCATAGATGGGCACGGTGTGAGATACACCATCTCCAGAGTCCAGCACGATACCAGTGGTACGACCGGAGGCGTATAGGGAGAGAACAGCCTGGATAGCGACGTACATGGCGGGAGTGTTGAACGTCTCAAACATGATCTGAGTCATCTTCTCCCTGTTGGCCTTAGGGTTAAGAGGAGCTTCCGTCAACAAGATGGGGTGTTCCTCTGGAGCCACTCGGAGTTCATTGTAGAAAGTGTGATGCCAGATCTTCTCCATGTCATCCCAGTTGGTGATGATTCCATGTTCGATGGGATATTTCAAGGTAAGGATACCTCTCTTGGATTGTGCTTCATCACCCACATAGCTGTCCTTCTGACCCATACCCACCATCACACCCTGGTGACGGGGTCGGCCAACGATCGATGGGAACACGGCGCGAGGAGCGTCGTCACCAGCGAAGCCGGCCTTGCACATGCCGGAGCCATTGTCCACAACCAGCGCAGCAACATCATCGTCACACATGTTGGATAGCCCTCTCTTTACAACCCTTGAACAACACTTAGCTCCGGCGTGCCTCTTCTGCTCTGTGTGCTAGCAGCGACTGAACATCCCAACCAACTTTCCGCTATCTATATTCTCGGCCACCAGCCTATTCTCCCAAGGTAGCCAAAAATACCGGCCACCTTACAAGGGTATCCCCGGTGCTGTTCAGGACGTTTTCGTCCCTCGCCGTTTGGAGACGTCACTTGGCGCGAATGCGCGCGCCACGTCCTATTCTTGGTTAGCCATATAGGGCGGTTGCTAATGGTGGCTGTAGCGTCATGGCAAACAAACGAAAAAAACTTAGCCCCATGGCAGGCTTGCCAGTTTTAACTCTTCCCCACGCTGTTCTCGTTGTCAACATGCGATGTTGATCAAAATGTAAAGTTTCTTAGAGTTCGTTGAAGATTGTAGTTGTCTAGCAAGTTCCTTCTTTAATTTATCATCGTTTACTAGTGGAATTGTCAAAATTAGTTAAAATGATTTTTCTTGAAGTTATCTGTATAGTGTGATTTGTGGTGCAATTGTGATGGGTTTTTATTGAATTGGTTTTCTTGCGGTCAGCAACGAGTTAAAGTGTCATTCCATAAAAAATGTTGTGTATTGATAGGTAATTTCTTGAGTATCTTCACATATTTCCTTGATTAGTATGATATTATATTATGAACATTTACATCAATCCACAAATCTATATTATATATAATAAATATTCTGTAGTCAATATGTTTACTGCTAAAATTCCTGTCTTGAAGATGGCTAAATTTAAAATATTACCGTAACATTTCTAAAGTGCTAAATCAGCAGATGTTGTTTTATCTGTACGTACTGACGTTAAAATATTTAGTTACTCTACTACTTTTAGAGTAAATTTAAATTTGTAGCTAAAATTTAATATTTTCATTCATATATAATGTCATGTAGTCTAATTAAAATAGACTAATAATTTTTCAAGGAATAAAAAAACTCTTATAAACTCAAATTAGCATAAAACTTTAGATAGCTGCACTTCTTATTTAGTTTTATGGATATTCAAATTAAGTAAATGGTCTAATTGGGAAACGGCACATGCATAATTTTCCATACAAACATAATATTTGTACATTTCAAAGAGAATTAACTGATTTTGAAAGAAAAGTCACAAATATGTTTGAATTTAATAAAGGGGCTATATGCGTGTTATTTTACATAATGGTGCATTTTTATTTTCACGCAAAATAGCACATTAGTTTACTATGGAAGAATGTAGCATTTTAAATATTTACAACATAGAAATATGTTTAAGATTATATCTTAACTCTTCTTTATACACAATAAATAAAAAAAAAGGGTTATGATTGATAATTTTTCCAATTACTTGATTAAATAAAAAATCCTTTAAACTAATTAGTTAAATGCCGGAGAGTTTTCACAAAATTAATAATTTAAATTTAGGTAATTAATTTATTTTATCCTAGTAACATTATGTTCATAAAATTTTATGTTCATTTAGTTACCATGATTTTATACCTGCATCGATGGACACGTGGACTAAATTTCAGGCTCATCTAGTCTGGTTTTCCGGTGACGGGAGGTCAAGGTTCGAATCATAGGCGTGTGTGCTGTGGTATTTTTCCCTAGATGATTTCCAATTCTCCCTCTACCATCCAAATACTCACCCCATTAGTGTAATTAAGTGATAATAGCCCCAACAGATAATAATACGCGGTGCAAAAAAAAACGAGTACCCATTTAATGAGTCGATTAAGCACATCCTAGTGGTTGGAAATTTCATTTGAGTCAAAATGTCTACTATAATAGTTTAACTTCCTCTAGAAAAGTAATTATGTTACTTATTCTTTTCTATCAAAAATTGGAAACGTGATGAAGAGTAGCTCAAATAGTTACCTATGAAGCTGCGATTTAAGTTGGCCGTTTTAGATTTGTTATCAAGGACAAGATTGTAAATATTCGTAAATGTACATTTTTAAAACTAAACAGTAGAAGGCTAAAATGTTATCTTAGACATAAAGTAAAACCATATCAATTAGTAACACAGCCACCACAAGATTAGCTTTAGGAAGCTTGATTCAGCTTGTCATAATATTAGGCATATGCGTCTTCAAAGCTGTTAGAAACTTAACACTGTTTTATTTTTTCACCACATCTTACTACTGGTCCAGCTTTTACGCACATCAACTAATTGCACTAATGTGTTAGGTATGAGAGAGGTTGAATTTAGAGGCAGTGCACCTGCATTTGCGTGTAAAACCCTTTAGGAAAAACCACCATCAATATACCTGAACGGAATTCGAACCCCGATGTCCCGTCATTGGTAGTCCAGTTTATTGCGAGAGTGACTTATCTTAGATAATTTGATTACTAAAACGGGTTAGACGAATCAAAGTGGCCTACATGCATCATAAAGAAGGTGAATTTCAAGAAAATTCGCAAGCATTTGCCAAGAGAACGCATATTTCCACCACATTGAAACACACAACATTCAAACCGCGATCTCTCGTTCACGGCCACCATGTAACTTAACAATACATCCTCAAAAGCGTTTCAATGAAATTCATATAGTAAGTTTTAAATCTTTAATTATCTTTTAAAATTATTTATTTGTTTTGATTTGCAAAAATAATAATAATTAAAACCTCTACTTTTTGAAAACTAGACCAAACATATTCAACTTTAGTATTTTAATTTCCATTCCATTGTCTATAATATGTATAGGTGTACATTCTGAACTAATAGGCCTGTAGCACTTGTTTTCCAAGCTAACTTTATGTATTAAAATGTGTATGTGTATATGTGTATGTGTTAAAATACACACTCACGTCTATAAAAGCTGCATCGGTGGACATTAGGGCTAAACGTTAGGTTCATGCTGTCTAGCTCACTGGGGGTTGAGAGGTAAGGGCTCAAATCCCAGTTTGTTGAAATGAGGTTGATTTTATTTTAAAAACGTTGTTTAAAACTCTCCCCTCACATAAATGTATTTACATTTCTTCTAAATTGTCTCTTTCTTATTCTTCCACTGTTTTCGTAATAAGAATGTGTATGGTCTGGAGGGGTAGTAAGATGTGGTGTGGCGTAAATAAAAAATGTAAAAACACACAGCTTTAGATAAATGACTTGGCATTTTAATAGGATTAGCCTTAACTTAAACAACTGTTTTACGCAAATTGCATGATTGATCCCTCTCCCAGAGCCCTTATACTTAGAAAATAATACTGAAATTTTATTATTTCCCTTGCTAACTTCGTTCACGATTTTTTTTTTACAAACATTCAACTATTGACTAAATATTTGACTCATTATTTGTATTGGTTTTTTCAAAGCGTCTTATTACCCGATTGAGTGTACCCATAATTACTAAGCTAGTGGGATATGGGTTGAGTAGGTAAGCTTATAACTTTAGAGGAAAAGTATCCACATTTGAGTGGAGGGAGAGTGGGAGTATGTAAAGGGGAAAACTACACCCAGATGATATTCGAACCTTGATCTCTCCGTGACGGACAACCGAGCCCAACACGATAGTGATGACCAACCACCGATAAGAATATTTTATAAGTTACTTTACAAGGTGAACTGGTGGTCTAGGGGTAAGGTTTCGGACTTCTGCCCTGGAGGTCCGGGGGTTCAATCCTCAGTCCCGGCACAGATTTATCTGATTGCCAAATTCTTCCTTCACCTCCGACAAGACGTGTATTAATCACAACTTGTGAATGTGGGGAATGCCAGGCCAACACCGTGGTTCGGATTCCACATTAAACTGTAGGTCCTCTATTTCATCTCACAATCACCCTACCATTACACATTAGCGTAAGTGTGTAGGCCTATAGTCCGAACGGGTAGTAAGACGCGGTGCTAATAATAATAATAGTTACTTTAGAAATGTTTTTTATTCCTCCCTTAGTAAAAATTTGTTGATTGAATTAAAATATTGGTTATAAAATTTGAAATTATTTGATACATAGTAATAGTTATAAAAACTAAAAATTGTTTAAATATCCCATGTAATAGCAAGGACTAATTTACTTTGAAATGCTTATTCTGAACCTTCCCCAAACAATAAACTAACAGTATAGGTACACTTTTTCAAGCGTAAACACTTTATTAGATAATTTGTGCTTATTTATTTTTGTGTTCAACACAAGGGATATTAACGATCTAATCCAAGGGATAGTCACAATGTCTAGGGTTCATTGAAGCTTCTTTCGCACAGATCGTTTTTATTGTGCATTTTACAAACTCTCTCCGCACTAATGGGGTTGCATCTCATCTAAACAGCCTTACTCTTACTTACCCCTTATAATTGAACTATATACCCACTTCGTTGGCCTCATGGTCTAAGTCAGGGGCCCGCGATGCCTTTTTTTTAGTGGACCACGAAGTTTCAAGGAAAAGTAAATTACTCCAGTAAAATTGATGTTCTTAGCCGAGAAATGGAAAGTGTTAACTTACGTGGGAAAAATTCATGGAATCTCTAACTGATGTTTATTTTGTAATGATCTTAATTACGCTCTATTTTTTATAATGAGCTATATATCCGCGTGAGTCATATTCCCTTACCCCCTTTACCACATGGATTCAATCGTGGGCTCCAGATACCCCTGGCCTAGGCCGTCACGATCGTGTTGGACTAGACTAACAATGACAGGGAGACCGGGGCTTGAATACAGGTCGGGTGTACACAGGATTTTTCTAAAATATTTCCCCCTCACCTTTCCCGAAAATGCGGGTACACTTCATCTAAATCCAACCTTCCTCAACCTAAACTCACAAGCGTAATTATTACATATCTGTATAATATAAACAAGTAGTAAGACTCGGTGATAAAAAAAATTACAAATAGGTACAGGGGTGGATAAATCTGTAACTTAGGCAATTCCCAATTTATGAACTGATAGGTTTAGGGGTAGGTTAAGTTGTCTTGTAGATAATTCATCATATAAATAAAGTTTAATGTGTATTTAGGATATGGATAGTGTTTTCTCTTAGTTTTACATAATATATATAATATACAATATTGTGTGAGTGTTCTGTCTTAGAGCACGTGACAACTAGTTTGTGTAGTTAATAAAGTATCCGATAGTGGTCCAACACCATATCTCTGTCTGTAGCGTGTATTCTTATAAGACTAGGGGTCTTGGGCTCCATTCCTGGCATGGCTTAAAAATGTATCATTGGTGAAATGTGGGGTTTCCCTTCGACAGTGATGAATTAATGGACTGGGAGCTGGTTGCTGTGTCTGCTCTAGGTTCAAGCTCAATGTATAAGTCGTGTGCTGATATAATCAATCGGCTCAGAAAGTGTACTTAAATATCTAAAATAAGAAAGTATAATTTGGATGAATTGCAGTAATTGTTTTCGCTCACCAAGGTTAAATTTCAATCTCAAATAAAAAGGAAAGTTTAAGTAAATTGTATACGGCTACCAGTTTTATTTTATAGTTTGATAGGTTCTTATTCACATTGGTAGGTGAAAATAGTTTATTTGACCAAATATATTGAGCAGGCAACGTTCCACATCAGATCTTACACTTACACAGACAGCCAGATATATAACTTCACTCAACATAACATAGAGTGGCAAGGGGTATACTCATGTAGGCCTAAGTACGTGAAAACAAACAAAAATCTTTGAAGCTGAAAATTGACATGCATACCAAATAGGATATTCGACTTTCCCATATTAATTTTACTTTGATTTATTTATATTGCTAGCCTGACGTCTTTAAGGCTTTAACCTCGTGATCATGAAGGCTAAGCACTTCAAAAAACAAAAAACCCATAAAAAAAATGCTTGCGTTCTTGAGTAAACCTGAAGACATATTTATTTTACATATATAATTATATAATCCCAGCTGAAATTTTGCATTTGTACCTAATTAAAATTGAGGGTGTAAACCTTGGATGTGAGTGTTTCATATATATCTATTGAAATTGTGACGCCTTAGACCCCACGACCACTAGTGGGGTGTGTCTGAAACTAAGAAAAGTACAAAGGGGAACGTCTAGTCTGTACCTCCTGGTAATACTTTTATTTGGATATATATTGGAGGGCTGACATCTCAAGCCCCGTGAGCTCCGATATGGGTTGCTAAAAAGGTAACCAACAGTTTTCCACTTTTAAAGTGTAAAATATAAAATACTATCCAATATTCTATATAACTATAAATGCAGGAAGAAATCTCAACTTCTGATTCAAAAATCATTCTGAAATCCAAATACAGCTTTTAACCTCGATTCAAAAGATGAATTTCACTACACTTTTAACTTTAGCTGGACTACGCAGATAGTGCTGTTTAAAAACACCGATAACAATTAACCATAGAGGTAGTCATAGTGTGTGGACTTGATAACTTTATAAATAGGAGCAGGAATGTTCACGTGTCTTTATTTATTATGGTTGGCCCAACTAACACCGATATGTTCATTTGACTTACACAGGATTCACGGTGCATGTATTCAATACATTTTAGTTAGGAGCAGAAGTATTAAGTTGTATTAATGGTATCATACATGGTTAACACTATTACTAAGTGCTGGAGGTAAGCTATGTACTTTTGAAGAGTATGCACGCTAGATGCAATTACTAACAATATGATTAAGCCCAAGTGTAATTTAAATTATTTTATTAGAATCTATACTGTATTTTATGATTAACATCACTAGAAATTCCTGAGTTAGTTTAGACTTTTCCTATATTTGTTGTATATGCAGCTTATTTATATACATCTAAGCTAACTGAATGTAGCTACACTAATTAGGTAAGGGAACGGGGGGTAGAATTAATAGGAAATACACACATTTTTAAGTTGAAGGATAGTAAAAGGCGTCTAGGAGGTACTAAAGCTCCAAACTCCCCAGAAAGACCAGCCTAAATGAGCCTGACGTTTAGTCCTTATGTCCACACATGAGGGTGGTCTTCATTTTACTGGCATACATATTTTGTACTAGCATATTTTAAGCTTAGGCTACGTTAATATTGTCCTGGGATTTTGCAAGCTCTCTTAAAACAATGTATTCATTTTCAGAAGGTACTTTAGCTTAAATATGGTCTCAAATATAGAAACGGATGAGTTTTGCCCTAACCTGAATATTAAAAATCGTAGGGTTAACCTACCATAAAGCTACATTATTTATTGTAAGAACAATTAGGGCTACAGAAATCCAAGCTTTCAGTCAAAGTTTGAAATAATGTTCTCTGACAATGAAGTAGACGATTTTGAAATTTCGGTTCATAGATGAGCAATACCGGTTACTTTATTTATGAATTTAGGGAGCTAATTTTTAAGGATTTGGCTATATCAGCAAATAGCTCATAAAATAACAAAAATAAATGACTTAAAACTACACACCCAGTGCTAGTTGTGGTCATTTGAATTTCTTCGTAAGATTACGAAATGACATAAATACTAAAGCTCACATTTACATTATTTGGATAGAGTATTTTTCCGAAATTAATATAAATTCAGTTATTTTTGTTTTTATAGTTTTAATTAGTGATTATTAATATAAGGTACTCTGTATTTCGACAGGTCTGTTGCCTTTGGTCCAAATTGGGTCCTTCAGCATGTTCTATCAGCAGATTACTGTTTATGTCCTGAAACTTCTGATTCTTTCTTTTTTTGAATGTTTCAATCAGTTGCATCCGTGGTCTTCCTAGCCAAATCCTTTCCTTTCTTCTTTGACGTCACTCAGTAAGCCATTTCTTCTCATACCGTGACCCATCCAGTTAGAATCACCCGCAGAATGGCTCTCTTTCTATCATTGGATCTTCTAAGAACTTTGTGCTAGCCTTTATTTAAGTATGGTTGTAAAGATAACTTCCTATTTCCGAGTAAAACTTAGAAGTTAGTTTAAAGCATTTCACCAACAAAATAGTATGTAATTATTTGAATGTATGCTACCGTGAGTCTGCATCAGTATGCAGATGGATTAAATGGCAAGCTTATCTAGTTTAATTTGCCATTGACATAAATGTTGAGGTTCATATCACGGTCAATCTTATTTTGGGAGGTTTGCCCTAGCTAGTTTTCCACTGTCCTCCCACGCAGATGTGGGTACATTATTACAAATATCTTGGAATCATGCTAGGGTAGGCAGCGCTGCCTTAAACTGTATTCACTTAGTCCACCATTTTACCAATGATCTTCACATCTCACATGGAAGATATTGTCATTGATACCTAGCCAATAAGTGTTATATTAGATCAAACCAAGGTACAACTTAACCTAAATTTACCTGATCTGTGTTTATTCACTTACAGTTCTTGCCTTGTCCTTCTTATTTGCTGTATTACTTTTATGTCCACACAGTTTTAATAAATTGTAAACTGGAACGTAGGATTTTTTCGAATTAAAAAACTTGCATTTAAAGAGGGTTATCTATTTCGACAGCCGAGATTGGAATACATTAAGACGTTAGTTTCGAGCGTTGACCAACGACCCTTGAAGGCCTAAAGGAGTTTCTTGTTTGGGTCTCAGCTGAGCACACTACCCAAGAAGGCCTAGGCACCCGGACATTTTTGCTTGCTATGAAACAAATTATATAATAACCCGCATCGTTGGGCAAGGGGATTAAATGTAAGACTCTTTTAGTCTGGTTTTCTGTTGATGGGGATATCGGGGTTCGAATTCCTGCTGGGTATACTGAGGGTGTTATTTACTAAATGCTTTCCCACTCCCTCTCCATGTAAATTTAGGTACATTAAATGTAAATTCTAGCTTACACTACCCTATACAATAGACGTAATTAAATGTGGATAGTCCTGATGGAAAGTGAGACTCGTTAGTAAGAAAAAAAGTAATATAATAATGCGATCAATATGTATTTTACCCATATGGATGGTGTGTTGGACTTAAACTCTACCGTCTACACTTATCTTTCTGTTCTTCCCTTCTTCTAGATGAATTTAAAACAGATAATTTAATTCAACCTTCTCATATTTTTTAACTTAAGTTTAACCATTCTTAATCTTGTATTAAATCTAGAGCTAACAACCACTGTTCCATCCCTTTATAGAATCAAAATATAACCAACTCTGTCTCTACCTCATGACCCTCCCTAGTCAGACATACAGACATACAGACATACAGACATACAGACAGACACTCACACCCTTCCTTATCAACCCGTTTCAATTTCCCACTTCAGAAATCTAATCACTCCTGCATGATGGGAACTCGCTGTTGGGTAGGGAACAATAATTACTTTAGGAAGAATGGGAAGACAGAGCAGCCGAGAGAGACTTTTGGTCGACACCTGTCCCCCGTTCTTCAGGGAAAACTGGTCCCTCCCTCCTTGTAGTCTTCTCTTAGAACTGATCATATTGGCAAGGGAAGACACACACAGCTCCTTCCTATTCCTTCATGTCTTGTCTCTTACAAAAAGTGAAAAATAATGTTACTAGTGACTATTTCCGCCAAAGTGGAATAGGTTTTATTTGTATGGCATACACCCAAATGCAGATCCTCTTTAATGTTGCTGAATGTACACCCACAAAGAACACGCCAAAACAATCTCCAAAAAAACTATCCGGACAGCCGGAACTTAAAAACCAGTTTTATATTTCACATTTAGAAAGAAATTGTAAGATTTTGTGACTAAAGAGATATGAGGTAACTAGTTATATAGTATATTCTTTTATTCATATTTTCCTTAGTGGTCCCTTTTGGTTTTGGAGGGGAAAGATATATAAAAGGAGAAGCTTAGGAACGTGACTAAGGTTGAGAAACACTAGCGATCCTGAAGGAACGATATTCGTTATCAAATAAATTCCACCCCTTTTATTCGCTATGCTGGCAACATCTTAGGATATGTTTATTTTCAACAAATTTAGGCTACTGTGGAAACTATCAGTAGTTGCTTGTGCACAGCAAAATATGACTGTGAGTATTGATTGTTGTTCTGTATATGTTTAATTGTGAATAAATAACTTTTAAAAGAAAGCTATAGAAGTAAAATTATGTTTCAACTTTTATATCTGTTTAGAATGAAAGAAAATTATAAAGCTTCTAAATTATTTCTTTTGAACCTTTGAGTGAGAAAATAAAAAGTACGACACAATTGTTCAAACTTTCTCATATAATAGCCTAAATTATAATTTGGAAAAAATCAATCAAAAATAGTTTTTTATTAAATAGCTTTTATAAAAATAAGCATAACATATTGTTAGCCACAATTAGCACTATTCAAATATAAAAATTAAAATCAATATTACTTACACCATTTTGAAGAAAAATATTCTAATTTTCAAAATTCCATGTATGTAAATTTCTTTTAAATTATTTGTATTTAAACATAAATTAAAACTAATTCTTACTTATCATGAAAACTAATTTCAAGGTATTAATTTTGAACTGAATCTTAAGGACTAATTTGGAAATATTTAAAATTTTCTTAAATCTGTCAAAAGTAAACTACCCTGAAGTTAATTTTTTAAATAAACATATAATCTAATTCATCATGTAAAATATAACCTAGATTAAAATTTTGAATAAAACCGTTAGCAATATTTTTTAAAAAATTGCAGATTTTTCAAAAAAAAATCAATAGTAAACTAAGATTAAATGAATATTTTAAGAAAAACAATCATATCAAATTATTTATATTGTTAAAAACCTAGTAGATACCCATCTTGAACCAAATTTTAGAACCCTTTTTTAAATTGTTCAAATTTAAAAAAAATAACTTTTCTGTTAGCTACCCTTCAACAAATATTTGCCCAAAAGCAAAGTGTATAGTGTTATTTTGGAGGTCAAACACTCCCTATTAGTCTATTTTAAATAAAATTGTTAGAGAGCTATTTTTGAAACATTTAATTCAAAAATATCACTTCTCAGTACTCTTCCATTAATTTAAGTGCTAGGGTCAAAATTAAAAAAGTATTTGAAGCTATTGCCGAATAAGGTCTAAGTATGATGTTTGGACAAAATCCACCAAACCATTTCAGATCTGTAGTCAGAGACAGACAGACACACATGGAGACACACAATAATTGTAAAATACACTATCTTGGGTTTGGACACATGTAAAACGTACAATACTTTCTCTTGATATGAGATGGTAAAAATGTTTATTTAAGGATTTACTCGGGAATTGGAGTGCTTAGCTATTTTCCTAAGTAACAAAAATGGGATAATTTATCCAAACACTTGTCAGAAACTATTTAAAAACACAATTTTTGGGGTCAGAGAGTCCTAAATCACCAACCCCCGTACTTTTTAACAAATTTTGAAATTCATTTTCAAATTTTCAGTTTATTTGTGAGTTTCCAAGCCTCAAAAACAATTTAAATTTACTTAAAAATTTCAATTTAAGTTTAATATTGCACTTTTTCCTGTATCTTTGTTGAGGTCCTTGATCGACTTTAAGGTGTGGATGTAGGAAACGCGAGAAAAGGCCAGTATGTCTTCACTTTTATTGCAAACAATTGTTTTGGCCAAAATAAATAAAATATTTCTCTAGTACAAACATAGAGGTTAATTTTCTTCACATGATGATATAAAGAGTTATTGAATATATATCATCACCATGGTGGTATTAAGTAAGAAACTTTTAAAATAAATAGAAATAGTTTTCATGAAATTTCAGGACACCATTGACAGATATTAGGGAAATGTTTTTGTCACCATGAGAAGAAAATTAGACTATATGTTTGTACTGAAGAAATATTTAAATTATATTGAACAAAAAAGCTTTTGGTATACAAACTGCAAAAACACTTACCTTATCTCGTGTCTCCCACATCCCCACCTCATTACCCTAATTAATTTATTAATTCACTATTTAGTAAAACAAACAATTAAGATATTTAATATCACTAAGTATTCGCTCATGCTATCAATCAGTTGTTAAATACTCTTTTTACCATTTAGGCCTACATTTAGCTTCTAGAGGTATCGATGTATAAACCTTTCATGGGCGGTGCTTTTAATTGGGGTCAATTTGGCGTGATAATTCCTATAAAAATGTCAACTACAAATAATAATTAAAAAGTTGTGTTATTTTATTTTGTTTTAATTATTTTAGTTGCTGCAATAAATCAGTTAAATTAATAAATTACATTGTTTTAAAAATAAATTATTATGCCCTAGTTTTGAATTTTGTAGATTTACCTTACATATAAAAATATCTTCTTTATTATTTGATACTGTTTTATATTATAATATTTAACTCCTCAAGAATCAACCATTATTGTACTCCCTGAAAAGTAACAAACTTACCCCGCTTGATTGTTGTGTGTTGTATAATTGAATATGGATCTGCAATCCTAACCACGACAATAAGTGAAGTATATCTCAGTAGATTCTCTATAACACTGTGGTGCTCCCATTGAAAGAAACACGATTCGTAACACATACCATTTACGTAAATCAATTTAGTTTAAAACTAACAGCTGGACATGGTAATTTAACGTGAACAAGATAAACCTGGGAAGTCCAGTGGTTATAGCGTTGGTGTGTCAAAACCAAAATCCCTTAAAGTTCTTCACCCAGGTATAATTATTAAACTAGATCCATTTTGTTTATCATTATATAAAATAAAAACTAATAAAGAAAGAACCAAAAATTCTGTATAGTAATTTAAATAATTTAACTGGCCTAAACATATTTTGAACTCATCCTCGTGAATGAGAAGTTTGGAGTATTTGTGTTCCTCTTACTACCCAAAGAGTAAAATTCTGAGCGTTTGATGTTTGGAGTTAAATGCTGCTGTTAAAGTAGTTGTTTAAATCATGAGTCATAGACTCTCTCACTAAATGAAGGAGACAGAAAACGCTATTATATAAAAACGGAAAGTGGGGCTTCCACATACAAGTCCGACGCTTAAGGCTGATTCACACAGAACGCTAAGCTAAGATTTGTTCTGATAACTCATTAGAAAAATAGTGGACCATGTATTTAAAAGTGTTGGTTCACACAGAAAGCTAAGCTATGCCTTGCTACGCCACGCTATGTTTTTGCAAATATCTGGCCGGGTAATTTTTCCATCTCCCATCTTGAGCAATCTTAAGTTGCGCATGTGCATAACGCAACTTGGGCTCCGTGTTGAACAGACGGGTGAAAATAATTACAGAAGTGTTGAATTTTTGTTTTCAGTTTGTTACGCGTGTATTTAAATAATATTATAAATAGGTTTTATATTTAATACATGTTTTATATTTAAAAGGAAGCGTTAATTTAACAAGTTAAACCTCCACCTCCTAAATTTTCTTCATCTCCCAAAATAGCTGCTAACATCAGAATCTTTTCTTCCTCAGTACTATCATCTTAACTCAAACAAGACATTTTGGAGACCGCCATCATAGCTAAACTTGACTGGAGCAGACCATAAACAAACAACACTGAATTCGGGAGTGAAAAGAGGGACCATAGCTTAGCTACGCATTCTCTGACCTTTACTATAAAATTGTGAAATCTATATTGATGACAATATCCTTAGTAAATAACCCTCTACAACATCCATTCCATGTAGCCCTACTCCTAGTGAAATTATTATTCTACAAGCTAATAACACTTATGAGCAAATACTTTTGGTGTATTCTGCTGATATGGAAGCTAAAACTTGACAGTCTATCCAATCAGGTCAAGGATTTGGGAAATTACGAAGGTGTATTTAAATCCCACAGTTCTAAATGTATTTCCATTAATGCTCACGCATGCCTAATTTTGGTATCAACATAATGTTATATATATTTACATCCTTACACTCTATTCCTCTCAAATTGATTCTCTTCCAACTACATCATCTCAAAATCACCAAAAAGTGATTTTATCCAAGCTATTCAATCAAATGACACAAGTCACTTGTTGACTCTAAAGCCACAGCGTGACCAACATCTAAAACACTGCCTGTGTCAGTGAGCAAGCAACAGGAATGTAAGCTACTGGTGCTTTGTAAAAAAACAAAGAAGCTAGCTAATTCCAACATGCGTGCACAAAGAACCACCAGCCTAGCGCTTCATGCGTGACATTTTCTGACTGGAAATAAAATAGCCACCGGCATACAAATGGTCAGTAAGATGTTTAAAAATAATAATATTTGGATCTCTTTTTGATCTTAAAGTCTTATTCCTTAACAATGGAACTTAACGGACTAAGAACTGTATTTAAAATCTTTTCTCTGCTCTTTATCAAAAACAAAATGTTAATCATATACCTCCTTTTATAGTATATCTTTTGAATATAATGAATTTCCTCTTATAAACAGCACTTATATTTGCCCTTGTGGCTGTTTCGATGGCTCAATTCCATGGGAGAGTAGTTCTACTATCACCGAGAAGAGCATGCGTCTTGTCTTGCTTCCCCTGCAAGCTTTTTAAAATAAAAATTAAATACAATTTCTTTAAACTATTTTATTTTTGCTGATGATCCAAGGATATTCAAAAACATCGATTCACTTGCTGATTTTATAGAATTAACAAATGGCATTAGTGGAATATTGCAATGGTCTAGTAAAAATGGTTTGTAGAGTAATAAATGCAAAAATCAATCCATAATATCCCTTCACAAAGAGAACCAACTTTTTAAATATGTAAACAAGATATTAATATTATAAATATCTCTCTTTGTATTAATGATCTAGGCGTTTTCTTAAATAATAAACTTTACTTTGACTACCATTTTGACCGTATAATATATCATTCATTGAAATTGCTTTGCATTAATAAATGTATTACATACTCGTTCATTAATATTTATTGTATTATAAGCCTATGCAATGTCTTGGCTAGATTTAAGATATAACTTACAAGAAAGTTTTCAACGTCAGTTTGTTGCAGTATGTTATGACATATTACTTTTAACCTATTCTATTTTATTAATTTGCTTTTTTTATCATAAAATAAGGACCAGACCTTAGGAGATATTTAAGAAATATCTCTATTATTATTGACATAAACTTTATGTTTAATCTAAATTATTTATAAAAGAATTTTCTTAATTTCTATCATGTTGCATTTGAATCAATTTTATAACTACACTTGACACCTCCACCACATATAAACTTTTAAATCAAATTGTATTTTACTTTTACTTTCTCGCTACCCTACAGGTAGAGAAAGTATTGTGATTGTTAAAAGAATTTAACTCGAGATTTTGATGAATGTCGATATTTCATGACCCTCCGAACCTGAAAAGGTGGTTCTCGCATTGCCGTCTGTCTGTCTGCACCTCAGAGTAGAGCCTAAACTATTTTAAAAATCGAGCTACAACTTGGTATCTAGAGTTTCCATGGAGTTTCCCCGAGGGTTTTTTGGAATTGGATATCCAACCCTAAAATTAAGGTTAGTTTTCTTGAGGGCAGAAAAGAAAAAAAACCAATTTTTATCAAAATCGGCTCTAATGATTTTGATTAAATTTTATTTCTAAGCATTGATTAATACTACCCGAAAATAATGGCTACCCTCAATTTTTAGTCAAAGTGACTTTAAGCGTTCTGGTCTGATGCATAAATTTTAATTTCTTATGATATCTCTATAACTCTTTGAGATAAGAAATTAAATATCATTGCAAATATTTAGGCATATTTATAATACAAATCGTTTTTTGAAACATAATTTATAAAACCAATAAATTTCAAGCTAAGCCTATAAGTAAATATGAGTATTTTTTAAGTTATCGAACACTTAAAGTAAAGTATTGCGACCGTAAATTTAAGATACTAAATAACTTATCATTGCAAAATTGCAGTACTAATAAACAAACAACTTTTATTTGAAATAGATGTTTATAAAATCAATGGTTTTTGAGATATTGTCGAATATATTAATACAATTTTGTTAGCTTTAGTTGTACAGAGATACTACTTAAGGTTTAACGTAATTCTTATATATAATTTGATAAGTCCGTTTATAGTAGTAGAAATTGCGAGGAAATGACATATTTTGACCAACGATCACTCATTTTAACGGTTAGGAGTCCAGGATGTCGGCAAAAATAGTTGTTTTCCACGAAAACCCGACTTTCACAGAACATTTTCAGTTTTTCATTCTTTGTTTAGTAATCATGGAAACGGCTATTTTCTATATGGCTGTAAATCTCTAAATAAAATATATCTCTTTGGCTAAGAAGAAATAACTCAATCTTTATTTGTTGGTCCAAACACATCACAACTTTCTCTTTGGTTGAATATTTCTCTTTGGATGCTGGTCATAGCACATCTAAATTGGGATGCCTAAACTGGGGAAACGTTTATTTTTTATAGGACTGTTGTCGTTAATTCGCATTTAAATTAAGAGTATTGAGCATAATTCGAAAATTAAGTTGTTAAGTTCGTGAGAATATTCTCTGCGTTTTGTTTCGCGGATGATAAAACGACGTTTAAATATGTTTTGGTATGTATTATAATTTACAAGCTCTAAAACGATAAAATGATCTTGAATAATGTTTAGAAATAACCATTTTAACTATTTAAGTATGAGTTTTGGTGTTCCTTTTTTCTAAATAATGGCTTTTGATTGTCATTTTTTTCAAATAGTAACACAATACTAATGAATAAGTTAAGCTATTTTTTCATTTAACTGCTTAATTTTGACGATGTGATATTTAAGAGTAATGTTTTGTGTACCACATCTTTATTTTCACAACCTCTCTCTCTATCTGACACTCTCTCTTACACTCTCTCCCCTCATCTCTCTCTCTCACACACACTCTCTCATAATATTCTCACATACACTCTCTATCACACAATTTATCTCACAATATCTTTATTACTCTCTATCTTTCTCCCTCAAATGCTCTATATCTTGAACTATCCCTCACAAATGCTCTCTCTTTCTCAAATTATTATTTTAAACTCTCTCAAAATCACTCTCACTCCCTCTCTCAAACCCTCTCTCTAACTCTCTCACTCTAATTTGATAAGCCCGTGTGTGGTAATAGAAATTTCCAGAAAAAGGCTGAACAGATTTTGACAAAAGACCTTTAATTTTAAAGGTTTGGGATTTAAGATGTTGGGAAAGATAGTAGTTTCCAACAAAAAACTTTCTCAGAGAATTTTCAGCTTTTCATTATCTGTGTACATCACCATGCAAACCATGAATTGTGTACATCACCATGGAAACCATTATTTGTGTACATCACCATGGAAACCATTATTTGTGTACATCACCATGGAAACCATTATTTGTGTACATCACCATGGAAACCATTATTTGTGTACATCACCATGGAAACCATTATTTGTGTACATCACCATGGAAACCATTATTTGTGTACATCACCATGGAAACCATTATCTGTGTACATCACCATGGAAACCATTATCTGTGTACATCACATGGAAACCATTATCTGTGTACATCACCATGGAAACCATGATGCGTATAGCTGTACTGTACATGGTTAAAAGTAATAACTTGAGTGTTTTGGTGCCACAGCGATAGATAGCAGGAAGAGGGGTCGTTTTAAAGTTCTAATCGTGGTACGAAGGGGGAAAATAAACGTATTGATTCAAATTAGACCTTAAAAGATCTATGTAAATTTTATAGCCTTTGACGAGAAAACTTTTAGTGCTACATTCTTGTGGAAGCTTATAAGGCAAAACCGTCTGGCGGGGCTAAATTGACTTCAACCTGGCCCCGCCCACCATCTGACGGTCAAGCACTAATGACAAAACCTAATGAAATTTTTAGTGCAGCTCATTTAGCCAGAAAAATCGTTAGTGCTGTATTTATTGTTAGGTTACAGTCCATAACAATGTTTTAGGTTCGCACCATCAACACGTCTGGTTTTTTTAGCACCACGTCTTACTACGGGCTCAGTCTATACTCATATCTACTAATTACGCTAATGTGATAGAGGTGAAGAAGGTTTAGTTTGGAAGAAGTGAACCCACATTTGCGTGTAGTGAGATTAGAAAATCATTTAGGGAAAACTGCTCTCGGTGCAGCCGACTGAGATTGAAATCCGATCTGCCTGTCATCGGCAGACAGTCTACTGCAAGATGATGCCTTGTACCATGTGGCCACAGAAGAGGGTGAAACGTCAGTTGATCACCGCTTATTAAATATTTAGTTTGTTTAGCTATGTCATATAAATAGTTGTCAACAACTTATTTTTGGCCACCATAATGATACAGAACCAACAACAAAACGAAATAGAACTGTAAGTGCTAAATTATTGTTGCTGAGTAAACACAACGCGCATAGTTTGGTTTGGAGCCAAATTTATATCAAGTTGACAAACCCTATAAAATTTAGTAGTATAACTAACTATTTAAACTAATATAAACGTTAGTTTTCCATTTGTGTAGCTCATTAGAAATAAGTTTTGGTCAAATAAGCTTCACCATGAAACAAAATAAAAACACAAATAATAGTAAATTTTGAATTATAAATAAAATGTTTGAATGAGTCACACACCAATAGCCTATTATGCAATAACACGCATTTAAAATCCAGTGGAGTTCACGCCCGTGGGTACGCCGTATAAGTTGTTATACTCACACTTCACTTGATTGCAATAAGGAAGAAGTCGAAATTATTTTGTAACCAAAGTTTATCGCTATGTTTCTTTCCTCCTTACACCATGAACATGCATAAACATGCATTAGTAGAATTAGTGTTTAAGGGCGTATCAGCACAAATAGGTCTCTAGCCCCCTAATTAATTTAAATGAATCGTAATGATTTTTGTGTGCAAACATAAAAAGGAAACACAACGTTTAGATGGAACCACAGACCTATAATTTTTATTAATCCTATATTATTTTTCATATTATACATATGTGCTTATTTTTTAATTACAACGCATTGAAGTTTCTCATCACAAATATTACATTACAATAACAAAGAAGAACAAATTACATAAATTGTTACTGAAATACTGTACATTATTAAAAAAAATATATTTTATAAAAATAACTAGTTAAACATGGGCGTTGTATTACTGTAGAAATGACCCTTTGCAATTTAAGAATACAGTAGTCGTTAGTTTCTTATCTTGAGCATATACATTTAATTATATGACATGCTTTAATCCTGTTGTACTAATAAATTCCCCAATAGACTTAGAAATAAATCATTCACACCGATCAAGAATATTAAATATTCAGCAATTTAGAATTTGTTTATTAAAAGTTATTTTCCTCAAGTCTGAAACAAATATATAAACATTAAACTTTTCTTTCTTGCCTTTAATCTGGTTTGAGTACACATGCCTTAGTGCACTGTGAGTGAGCTGGCGTTGTATATACACATATCAAAATAATGTACTTTGTTCGTACAAAAAATAATATAAATATGTGTGAAATCCATCAGTATAGGTTTTGAATTCCTTGATGTAGGTTTTAATGGAGTTACATAATAAATTGTTAACGTGTTTGAGAGCTTAGGGAATTTTAAGCTTTATAACTGAAATTCCCACAAGGGTAAGCCTCAATTAGGCGGGACCCTTAAGAAGCTGATAGTAAGGGGGATGTTTATTAAGCAGGGTTGGAGAGGATTTGAACCAGTTTATGTCAGAATCCAATTTTCACTTAAATAGGAATCAGAGGTTTCTATTTTGTGTCATTGTGGTGAACTCGATGTGATTGTTGCAACATCTGTCTGCTCAAAGAACTCCCTCCACTCGGTCACACTGCCCGCCAGGCACGAGACAGATGTACGCGGCTTCAAATACAGTTAGTATTACGTTCATTCTGTAGGTCGTGGTTCGTCTGGTTCGCTTTCCAATTGATCCTGCAACTAAGTGGTGCATGTGTGCTGATTAAATGTGTGTCATTTAAATTAGATTTATTTCATATCTAGTCAACTTACACTTTCTAAATACAAGGAAGGCTGTATCAGTAGTCTACATGCATAGGATATCGTGGGGTAGGGGATAAGAAAAGTCAATACTTTTCATACGTTTCTCCTACCAATAATCTTCAAAATAAATATAAGGTTATCGGATTTTACTCTGTGGAATTGAAACAGAGCTATTAACATATTACACACAAGTTAATACTTAGAATAAGTGCTCACACAGCCATTGTTGTGCAAGATGGTAAAACTATACAAAATATTGGTGATTTTTTCCTAAGCTGCGAGTCAACATTACATTTCTCAAGGATTGGAATAAGCCGACAGGGTAGCACCAACATTAAAGTGGACCTTTTTAGTGAATTAGTACATTATTAAACATTATTAAAATTAACAACTTAAAAGTTTAAATCAATAAGTCGATAACCTGTATATGCATTTATTATTTTGTTTTGTACTTTCACTTAGTAACACACTTATTATACATTTAGACCTATATGACTTGTTAGCGTTCCAATAAGATGCCATACTGAGAATATTACACAGGGGCGTATTGTTCGGGGGGAGGAGGGGGTGTTTTGGGTCTTCAAACCCCTCACTAAAGTATTATTGATAATATATTTGTGTATTACTCCTAAATATCTAGGCTTGTAGCTAATTGTAATTTTACCTGCATCAGTGGTCACGCAGTAAGGGGCGTCAGCCTCGCAATAAACTGGATTGCCAAAAACGAGATAATAGGGCTTGAAATTAGGTTGGATGTTCTTAAGGGGTTTTTTCCTAAATGGTTTTCCACTCTACCTCCAATAAGATGTGGTCACATCTCTTCTTAAATCTACCTCCTTCGTCCCTACCCCAACAATCTGGATAACCAAAACAGACACACTTATTGAACAAACATATTGAAGTTTTATAAAGCTCATAGTAGCTATAATCTCAATTATTTTAAAAGGCTTTAAATTACTTCAAGTGGGACTCACTCATTGTTTAGAAAAATACCTTTCTCATCCTCTTTGGGGGGTTCCCCAAAAATAATTATGGCCATAGCCCTAATAATGTATTAGACTCAAGAACTGTTTGGTCATTTAAAGCTATACAGGGTTAGATATTTTTAATCTCTAGGTCTAATCTCATTTTCAATTTCTAGTTTTAAAAAATACACAATTTTTTAAAATAAAATTTAAAGTAAAACATTGTATGCGCGAGTTTGTCGAATATAATGGCAGCAAACATTAATAGACCGTATCTGGATTCATAATATAATTCAAATTTTAAATAAAATCCGTAACTAAGAATATTACCTGTAATAAAATTCTTAAGTAAGTACTGTACAAAGTTCTTAATCACTATCAGCCATTGATAGACTATTCTGATTAATCAGTATTTGTGTTTATTTGGTGCAAATAATAATTGAAGCATGAGCAAATAATTAACATAATCGATAATCGGCATCGATAATGGCTTTTAATGAATCTGGAGTATATAATTGATGGTTACTTTTCTTATCATCCATACTACCGTTCATTGTGAATCGTTTTGATGTGATGGACTACTGTTTATTGCTTACAATATTAGGAACAGATGGGTTACATGTTAACATTTGATTTTATTAAACATTTAATTGAAACAAATTTTAATAATTTGCAATAAAATCAATAACAGATAACCCTGTATTATAAAATGATGCTTTTAAATAATCAGGTATCACTGAATTATAATATTATTTCTTAGAAACGTTTGTATGTAGCCCACTTGGTATTTTCTTTGAATAAAATAGATCCATTTAATTTCTATAGTGTCCAACGCACAGTTAACATTATCATTGTATGGCTTTACATGGCCAACACGCCCTTACATCCGTGATATCGGAACAGGGTTCAGGCGTATCGCTAAAATGTATCATCAATCGTATTAGATTTTATTTTTCTCTATTTTAAGCACCGCAGTTTATACCCTTACGTACTAATTATGCTTGTGATTTTTAGGGATTGGAAAGGATATATTTATAGGAAGTGTATCCGCATTTTCAGTCATCGGCAGTCTAGTCTATTTCGAAAGTAGCGCGTTAGACCACAAGGCCACCGAAGTGGGCTATATTAGGTTTTGTTTATTTTATTTTAAATAAGAAATTATTTCAAGAAATAGTGAAAATGTCCCGTTGGCACTTGAAAGGTATTCAACCTGGGGTAGGCGTATCCCCGGATGTAGGTGCACGAGTACATCTTAGGGGTACGTGAAATTAAAAATATATTAATATTATTATATCACGATAAACACTAAATTATTAGGGCCAGATTCTCCTTGTTCTAATTTAAAATTTATTGGCTAATACATTATCATGGATGTAATTATCTTAGATGTATATTATACAATATTTATAGCTTCCATTATGCACCAACAGCTTTGAGCTTTGAGGGTACAGTGTTGAATATAAATTATATCTGGGGGTACGCCAACAAAACAGTTTGAATAACACTCACTGCACAAGGCTAGTTGTTTAATAAATGTTATGCCCAAAGGTAAATACTGCCAGAGCATAGTAAAGTTTAGTGTAGCTCTACAAAATGTTCGAGTATCTCTATACCATGTAATTAGCAAGTTGGATCGCAGGAAATGAATGTTATTACACAATCGTGTTTGCTCTCTAGAGTAGTCTATTACAGCTTGAGACTAAGTTCTCATTAATAAGTAATCAGTAATTTGAACTCAAATGGGGGTTATGGTGTGTCCACAATATTGATCGGCTAGCTCCGCTAAATCAACTTCCCTTTGTTCCACAAATAGACTGGAAACTGCTGGTGACAGGGAGGTCGGGGATTTAATCTCAGCTGGGTCTACTAAAGTTTATTTAATGTTTTCTCACAATTCCTACACTCAAATGTAGGTACACTTATTCAATAATCTACCTTCCTGATCCCTGCCATATTAGTTATATTAAATTCCTCTAGCTCGGATGGGTAGTAAGACGTGAAGCGCGGGGGGAAAAAAAGTCAATGCACTCAAAAACATTTTAATAAGGAATTGTATCACGCTTAATAAAATTGGTATTCTTATTTTTGAGAAACTAAACTACATAAAAATGGGAAATAAATTAAATTGTTATAACATGTTTTCCATACAAGCTAATACATTTTTAATAAATCAAATTCCACAGATTTAGGAGAAAAGTATGTCCACACTATGAACAATAACAATTGGCTATTATACCCTACTACTATCTCAAAGGCGACAATCTTGATCCAAGCCAATCTAAATAAACTTGGTCTAAACTAAATGTTCCAATTTTGTAACGTTTCTAGGCTTAGTCGTAAGAATCACTTAAAGCAGACCGCGTGCTTTTGCTTTAACACGCTCGCCACGAGTGGAATAGAAGGAAGGCAAAGATAACAACTGCCAGACACCGTGCTAGATGCTATACCATGGTTTGGGTAGGAGGCCCGTTCAGGAAGGTCTTTTATTCTACCAGAATACTACCATTCAGTGGTATTCTGGTACGAAACAAGGCCTTCCAGAACAGGCTTCCCACCAGTATCAGGGTATAACAGTCTCAAACTCACAGCCGCTGTCAACGGCTCCTCACGATCGTATTTGCACCTGCACAGCCTTGATATATATTTTAAAATAAGCTTTTATTGTTTTTAGTTTTTATTGTAGACAGATACATGATTACACAGACCTTTATGATCCATTATATCCTGGAAGAAACATTCCAACCTGATATTTTTATTGTAGACAGATACATGATTCCACAGGCCTTTATGATCTATTATATCCTGGAAGAAACATTACAACATTATAATGTTTTTATCAATTTACCAATTAACCTAAGTTTTACGGGATTTTTTATTTAATGTTACAATTATAACAATATTTTGTAGGGATGGTAATTATAGTGTCAATATAGTTTGGTTTTTTATAGTTTAAAATGCAGATTTTCTCGGTCATTTGACCAAGAAATGACGTCAGAACACGAGTGGATTTTTAATTGGTGAGCTAGGGCTAGAAAATTAAATTGCAATAACGAAACAGTGGCCCTCCCTTTACAGTAATTCTGGAGGCTGGTCCCGGAGAGAGATCTGGATCATCTCAGCATTCACTAGGATTGATTATATATAACTTTATATTATAGTTTTCTTCCTTTATAGAGGTGAAGCACTTAACTGACTCAGGTATAGAATAAAACCTTTCTGAAGGCAAAACTTTTCGATGGCAGCTCGGATGCTTCAAAACAACAAAGAGAATACTCAAAACTTAAAATGGATGATCATGACAACATAATGAATGTATCTATTGGTCAGGGTGGCTATATCCTTTATTACACTACATCAGTGGTTCCCAATTTCATTTTATTCCAGACTTTCACATTGATTTAATAAAAAACTTTTCTTTACTTTCTTCTCAAACTTTTTCTATTCTTATTTATTTTACTCATTTTCTTTCCGTTCAACACAAACCCTGACGGGCCGGCGCGGCGTAAACTAATCCAGGCGGCTAAGATCACTCTACCCCCATCCCCCTTCAATATTAAAAATGTTTAGCAATGTTTGGTAATTAAAAGTTTCCTCAAAAATATTTTTAAATATGTCTAATCTAAATGCTATAAAATTTATATTGAAAAAAAGAACAAAATATTTCAAGGGAATATAGATAGAAAGTTAAAACAATAATATTTCTAGTAGGTTCAATCACACTCACAATTTAAATTCAAATTTTCTTTAAATGATATATAATGAATTTACCTAGAACCAACAATTCACAGTTTCTTCCCCTTGTTCCAATTTATTTTCTTGCGCCTGGCTCTGACTGTGAGCTTCAATTTTAATTTGTTCCCTCGTCTGTAATCCGTATGTTTTTTCAGTCTCTCCATGTTTATTAGTTATATTTTAATAATTTAAGAAGACAGCTCACACGCTAAATATGCTTGTCATTCATGTGTCAAAATTTTGAAATATAAACAGATTAAGTGCACAACAGGCATTCAATATTACACTCACTGAGATTTTCTCAAAATTGTCAAACTATTAATATCTATTTAGCATCACGTCTTACTTCCCGTTCGGTCTCTACGCAGTACCGGTCTAGGGCAAAAACTTTGTGTGTGCGTAACTAACACATTTTGCGGCCTCCCCCC